>OVAU01001352.1:351-15191 GCA_900406315.1 Biscutella laevigata subsp. laevigata
TCAAGCATGAGAAACATTAAAGTTAAAATTGTTAATTATTAATTACTAACTACACCTAAAATTCTAACAATAAAAAAAAAAATACAATTATAAATGGTGGTTTTTGTACATTTTAAATTTTAAATAAGATTAGACAAAATTACACCAAAACCTTTATTAGTTTGATATCAACACCAAACTGAATCGAAATTTAGTAATATAAGTTAAGCAAATTTGTACTGGTTTGTTAGAATTGGTTTAAGGATTTTAATTTAAACCGATTATTTAAAGTCCTCTCCATAAATTGTGGAGACCCAAAGCAATGGTGTTTTTTCAGGTCTGGATTTTAATTGGACCATTTAAGGAATGCATAACTTTTTTGTCAACACGAAGCCCAACTAACTAATTGCATTAATATTCCACACCAAGTAGTATTATTTGAGGTATACTCAATTTATTATATTAAAATATAATAAATCTATTAAAATATCATAATAAATTATTTTATTCAATAATTAGATAAATAAAATTAATAGAAATATCATATTATCTATTGTTATATTAAAACAGGGTTTATCTACTTAAAAAGTCATAGTAAACCATTTCATTGCATTATTAGGTAAATATTTCGTTACAAAAATATTTTTCTATAATAATATATCATGATTAAGTATCCCCAATAACAGGATGAATATTTTCGTTACTAATTCCTATATTTTAGGATAAATATTTTGTATTATTTTTTTTTATGATTTAGTTTTTAAAATTATTTCTCTATGCTAATAGGTTACGATTGTTTTAAAAACATATTCATAAGAATATTCTTTGTTATTTATTTTTGTCTTAAAAGTATTACTTTAATCAATATAATTATTTATTATTTGTAATTTTTTNGTATTTATTATCTGTAAATTTTTTTTGTTACAGCAAATTAACAATCATGTACTTCTAATCATATTTAAAACCATTAAATTTTCAAAACATAAATATTAATTACCATTTCAATAATAGGTTGAATTTGTCTATATTAAATAAAATATATTTTTTTAAATTTTTATTTATTGCATTATAAATTTCATCAATCTAACCAAATTTTTAAATTTAATATTATTTTAAAAATACTTCAAAACTAATATCAATCCTAAGAATATTTTATTTAATTCGATATGAGTTCAATTCCCATATAAATTTTCAAATCAAATTATAAGTTATGTATAACTTGGAAACTATCATATATTATAATTTAAAGTGTTTATTTTGAGTGTTAATTTTAAAATAGAATAATATCCACGTTTAACGCGGGGTTAACTCTAGTTAATATTAATACAATTATTTACTTCTAAAATAGATAAAAAGTATCGTTACAAAATTTAAATTTCTTTTTATAATTTAATGATTGTAAAATACCGAATAAATATCTCCAAAGAAATATGTTTTGATATATTATAATAGTTAATAAGAATATATTTAAAATAAAAATATGTATTATATCAAAATTAATATACAAGTATATTTAACCCGTGCATGACATAAAATCAACTTAATTTTATATTAACAGACAAAGAAAGGATGTTATTTGTCTTTTTTTTGTCGGCAAAGCTAAAACATTCTAAGGACGTATGAGAGTGGGTGTTCCGTCTCCTACAAAGTCTATTCCTTGCGTACTTCGTCGGGCCAATTTTGCCAGTCCATCCGCCTTTGAATTCTAGTGTCTTGCTATATAGGAGAATCAGATGTGCTCAAAATCGCAGCGCTTCCTGGCTAGCTCCTCCAGTCTGACTGTGAACATTGGCTAGTCCTGCGGGTTCGCCACCATCTCTAGAACGTCCTTGCAATCCGTCAAGAAAGTAACTCTCGTGCGTCCCCACTCAATTATCATCTCCATAGCCCACAATAAAGCTTCGAGTTCTGTGTGTAAGGATGTCCGTTGTCGCCCCACACTCCGGGCTCCCCTCAATTCCCCGTTACCCTCAACATCGTGACAATACCAACCTAGTCCGGAGTGTGCGTCCATTCGTGTCCAGGCTCCGTCCATGTAGCAAAGGTATCCCTCCGTTCTTTCCCCCCGACTTGGTTCCTCATCTATCCAGGCTCCCGTTGTCGATTCATGAGCCTCTCGCACTTCCGTAGCATATATCACTGCTTGGTCGACTATCCACCGAGGGTCCGAGTTACGGTTAGAGAAAGCTTTCCCATTCCTCGCTTTCTAGATATACCATCATAGCCATAGAAAGATGCTAACACCGAAATCTTTATGTGTTCTCCAGAACAGGTAGTCCATATTATAAAACAAAGAGTCACTTAACGCCCCCCCTAGGGTTCATCGGAGCCCATGACATAGCCCAGGCATGGCGCGCTGGTGGGCACTAGAAGAGGACATGATTTGCGTCCTCTCCTTCAAAACCGCACACCTGACACCTATTACCACAAGGAATCCCTCTGGTTCGTAGTGTGGAGCTTACATAAAGAATCCCCGTTAGGGCTTGCCAAAGGAAGTGTTTCAGTTTCAGCAGACACTTCAATTTCCAGACGAAAGCTAACAGGCTATGTATGGTAGGCCCGAGTCGTTTGTCCCTATGGGGATCCAAGTATCTCCTGCATGCCTCGTATCCCGATTTTACCATGTAGATTTTGTAAAGTGCCAAATCTCCACATCCGGTTGATTGATGGTGGATGGGTTGACACTCTGTACCGCCTTGATCTCCTCATGGTCTAGGAAAGCTGTCAAAAGTGGTAAGTTCCACATAGGAGTCCCCGTGTTAATCAAATGGTTAACCCGGACTAGAGCGTACATGGCAGACCCATTGTTCCGTGCGGACCTTGGGCATTTGGAATCCAGGGGTCATTCTATACTGATATGGAGTCTCCCGATCACACCCGCTTGATGAGCCCTAAATTAACCACAGGTTGCACCGAAATTATACTTCTCTATCCGTACGAGGGAGAAGTATATCGAGAATGCCTAAGGAGACTTCCATCCCTAAAGTATATGCCTCTGAAAACTCTAGCAAACAGAGATTTCGGTTGGTCTTTTAACCTCCAGAGCTGTTTTGCTAATAATGCGGTGTTGAATCCTCCAGATTTCTGAATCCCAAGCCGTCTTCTTCCTTGGAGTTACACATCTTGTGCCAACTCTTCCAACATATGCCCTTCTTTCCCCCCAAACCACTCCACCAGAATTGCATCACCGCATTGGTTAGCTTCTCTATGACCGCCTTCGTTAGACGAAAACAAGTCATAACATAGGTGGGTAGAGCTGTCGCTACCGACTTAACCAGAATTTCCCGCCCTCGCGTAGATAGATATCTGGCTGACCAGCTATCAATTCTTGCCCGCAATCTGTCTTGTATGTAGGAGAAAATCCGCATTTTTGCACCCCCGAGACTTTCCGGTAGTCCTAAATAAGTCCCCATTCCTCCCTCTTCGACGATGCCCGTCAAATCCTTGATAGCTAACCTACTAGGCCCCGATATCCCGTGTCCGAACTTGATCGAGGATTTAGCAAAGTTGATCCGTTTTACTGACACCCCTTCATAGGGTGTGAGGATCTCTTTTAAAGCCTCACATTCCTCTGGGTTTGCTTTGCAAAAGAACAGACTGTCGTACGCGAACATGAGATGACTTATCGGCGAACTCTCCTGCGCTACACGCACTCCCGTAATTTTCCCTTGTCGCTCCGCCTCCTTAATGTTGGCTACAAGCACCTCGGTGCAGAGAATGAACATGTAAGGTGAAAGTGGATCCCCTTGCCTCAACCCTCTCCCTGAAACAACATGTCCTTTCGGGGCCCCATTCAGAAGAACCAGTTTATCCAAATTTCCACAAATCCCATTTTCCGTAGTACCCCTTCCAGGAAAGTCCACTCCAGTTTATCATAAGCCTTACTCATGTCGGTTTTGAGGGCCATGAATTTTGTACTACAATTCCGATTTGTCTGCATCCCGTGAAACATTTCCTGAGCTATCAAAATGTTGTCTGAAATCAACCGTCCATGCACAAATGCCGATTGTGTGTCCGAGATCAATGCTGGTAAAATCTTCTTTAACTGCTGGTAGAGTACCTTTGATATCACCTGATAGCCTACATTGCATAAACTTATCGGCCTGAGCTCCGCCATCGATGTCGGTCGTTATTTCTTGGGTATAAGGCATATATTGGTGGCATTCAACCTCTCGTCCAATTCTCTCGTCTCAAGAAATCCCTTAACTAGTTCCACCATATAATCCTTCACGATTCCCCACGATTTTTGGAAGAACAAGCCTGTCATCCCATCTAGTCTCGGGCTTTTTCCGGATGCATCATGAAGAGTGCATTCTTTACTTCCTTTTATGTCACTGGTCTAGGTCCTCATTCATTTCATCTGAGACGAAACCTTGGATATTTGTGAGCGATCCTGTAATACCCGTGGATCCCATGGATGTCAGTGAAGTATGAGGTGGCTACCTCCTCTATCTTTTCCTCGGTTTCCACCCTTCCCCCGACCGATGTGTATATTCCTAAGATCCTATTCCTCGCTCTATGCTGCTTTGTCAGTATATGAAAGTATTTAGTATTTTGGTCCCCTTCGTGTACTCTTTTGTTTCTAGAAAAGTTTTTTTATCTTTATAGGCTACCGCCACCTATCTAGAAATCTCCTACAGGTATTCCCCGGAGCAAGAAATGTCTGTCTGAATATTATCTAGTTCCCTTTATAGGTACTTGAGATGTTTCCTATCTTTTGCCAGTATCTTCTTTCGCAATCGCAATATAGTGTTTAATGTATCTTATCTATGTAATTTGTAGTAATTTTAGTTTAATAATAGTACTAATACTATTTACGTTGTTAAATTTTCTGTTATCAAACAATAAATATTTCAATTAAATTAAGTATATAGTATTTTTCTCTAAATTTAAATTTCTTTATTATATATATAGTGTATAAGACCATGTCCAATACACTTTTAGAAGAGGATCTTAGATTAAAAAACAATAAAAAATAAATAGAGTTATGGGTTCTTCTTTAAGAACTTTAAGGATCCATTCTTAAACTAAAAAAATAATAAAAAATTCATTAACTAATTTTTTATTTCCTAAATACACTCATTTGATAGGTTAGCGTTAAAAATGCTCTAAAAGATCTTAAACTCATGTTTTTTCTTAATATTTTAAATTTAATAATACTATTAACTGTTATCATGTTGTTAAATAATATGCTATTCAAATTACCAAAAGTACATATTAAATAGATAAGTTAAATATTTTATCATTTATTTCAGTTTTTCAGTTACATATTTATAATGATAGAAATAAAAAATGAATACTCGTATTTAAATATAACCATTAAATTTTTCTTAAAACAACCAACATTTAAATTTTTTCTAAATTAATCTATACGATCAGTGAGATACATTATTTGAAACATTATATGCTTTTGAAACATTATATGCATTTTGGTTTATGTTTTTAAAACAATCCATAAACATTTTAAAGGATCAAAATATGCTACTTTGAATTTAGATATTTTGAAATTTCATTTTCTAGGTTATGAAGTTCATATTCATATGTATATTACCAAATATTCTTAAATGTGATACTAGACTTAGATATAAAATTTCTAAATTACAAATAATTGAGCTAATAAATTATAAATTTTATATAATTATAAAAAATCAATATAATTCAAATATAATATATTTAAACTGTGATTTAACTTTATATTTATTAATTCTGTAATTTTTTGTTTGCATATAGTATGGGATCGAACCTAATAAAAAAGAAAGCATAAACATTCCCAACCAACCAGTTTGGTCTGATTATGGCATGTAGTTCCTATTTATGCCCAATTACGAGACATTTAAAAACCTAATCAATTTTTTGTGTATACGAAACTGAGAGAGAGCTTCACAATAGCGTTTTCTATTAATTTCTAGAATCTCCATAGAGCAGAACTTTTACTCTGACTAAATTAATTTCTAGGATCGTCCAAGAAATTTAATTAGAAAATATCAAGTGAACATAATAAAGCAAATAATTGCACAAAGATTTTTGTTGATTTTGAGTTCACCATCGTGGCTGCATCTTAGTGGAGGGAAGAAGGTCTCTTCCACTATGAATAACCGAGATTACAAGAGTCATGACTGAAATAGAAAATGAAGAAGAAGAAGAGGAGATTACAAGGGAAAAAAACAAGAGACTTGTAGAGACTACACCACTCTACTCCAACTCACTAGTTCTTCTCCTGATCGAACTTTCTCTATCTCACTCTCTTGAGGAGTTTTTCTCAAGCAACTTGACTCACTCTCTTATCTTGAACTTCTCTTGAAAAAGAAGGAGAATAATCCCCAACCTTTTTCTCTCTTCCAATTGAGGCTACAAGTGATATCAGTCACTTAAGCTCCAAAACCTTATCTTGATGAAAGAAACTCTTGCCCTTCACTTACAAACTTTATTACCACCAAGGCCCTTGATAAGCTTGGTTGAGCACCATCAATCTCAACCTTGATTCAAGCTTGAGGTCTCCTCTTTGAGTTTCCATAAAACCTTGAAAACCACAACTTTAACCTTGGCAAACTAATCTTCAATAACTTGCATAAGTGTCACTTACACAACACAAACGCCTAATGTTCATACATCATCACCCTATGCAAAACCATGCAACAAACCTCGACATATACAATGTCTTTACTTGAGTCATTGTTCAAGACCTGAGCCATCAACCCATTCCTATTCACCTGAAATGTACCCCCAACTTCATAACATCCATTATAAGCTTAATTCTCTATTGATGCTGTTTAATCAGCTAACAGTCTTGAAACCTGAGATAAAACACTCAACCACCAATATTAACAAGTTTATACTTGCCAAACATACATGAGATGTCCATAAGCATACTCCTTTACCAGAATAAACCATCTTATCATCTCACTTCCAGTCACACAAATTCTTCCATGACCTTTGATGCCAAAACACCTATAGCAGTAACTGACGTCTCAACTTCAGAACATTCTGCACAAAACCTGATTCTTGTTTGTTAACCATTTGATTTACCTCTTGTGCACTGAGCTTGGAATCAAACCTTTCCTTGAATCATGTGCAGAAAACCCAGAAACATACTTGTTTCCTCCATGAATAAGCTTCTGATTCAACCCCCTGTTAATCAGCTCTAGACTCTACTTCATCAACTGATGATTCCAACATATCACGTCCAACAACTCCACCTGGTTGTGAAGACTTTCAGACAAAAACCATGTCTCAGTACCAACAGCTTGAGACACACTGCTTGTACCCTTTAAACCATGCCTTTAATTCTCATCACTCGAGAATACTCTTGAAACACTTCTTTTGCAACACACTTTAGAACTGAACTCATGATGTGCTCCAGCTGCAACCAACATTGCAAACACACTTACATGTGAGCAAAACTCCACCAAAAACGCCTTTGGTGCCATCCACATAAATCTTCTCGACCCAAACCAAAACAACTAATTGCTTAGACATCTCTTCATCCATGCTTTTAATCTTGATGTCATTCACCCATCAATCAAGTCAGATATTGTCCCTGAGAAGATTATACCAGCAACTCTTCCACTAGTAAAAAAATTATATAGTCACGCCAAATTTCGTGGGTATAAGAACTTTTTTCGTGGCTATAAGAAATTAGCCACGAAAATAATTTCGTGGGTATAACTTCGTGGCTAAACCATATTCGTGGCTATTTCATGACAAGCTAACCACGACGATATTCGTGGGTTTTTCGTGGCTAATAAATTAATAATAAAAAAAGTTTATATATTAAAAAAAAGAGATATCTCCATGTCGTCACAACCTCTGCCGAAACCACATCGCTGCTACAGATGAACCATCATCGCATGTCACCAGAAATAATTAATAACCCAAACTACACCCTCTGGGATTCGAACCCCGGTTTGGGCTTCTCTAAGGAATGCTGTAACCACTAGACTAAATTGATACCGTTGGCCTCTTTTACCATAACTATTATATATTACCATCTTTATTAATAGCGTTTTAGTTAGGTTTAGATTATTAAAAATATAATTATATAAATATGTTTAATATATTTATATATATATATATATATAAGAAATATGATTATTTTGAAATGACGAGGTTTGATCTAATAATATATAGTTGATATATATATATTTATTTACCAATTTTTTAATAGTTTCAAATATCAATTTATTTCGTTTTACATATTTATTCATTCTTTGTTAATAGTTTCAACTATCAATTTATTCGTTCTACATATTTATTCATTCTTTGTTAATAGTTTCAATTTTTAATTTATCTTGATCTAAACATTTATTTTCCTTACATTTTATTTTCATTTTACTTCTTTGTGGTTTAGGGTTTAAATTTTATTCAAGAGATAGAGTTTTAGAGATTAAAATATATGGTTTAGTATTATTGTTCATTGATAACATAACTGTATTATATTAGTATCTTGATTAATAGCGTTTTAGTTGTATTTGTTTTTATTATAATCGGTTTGGCTCAGGTTTATTTGATGTGCTAGTATGATGTTATTGATATTGTGACCATTTGGCAATAAACTATTTATTGGTTTAGTTCGGTTCAGATTATTTGTGCAATTTATTTTGGTTCAGTTCAGATTATTTAAGATTATTGAAATGATAAAGTATGATATAATCATGAATTACATGTATTCTACTTATCTAATAGTACTGGAGATTATTGCAATTTGTTTTTAATATATAAATTATTGAAGTCATACTATCATACATCATAAGCGAGTAATACATCATATATTATCGCCTTAATGCTCAAATCGCCGATTTAATTATTTTTTAATTGTTTCTTTTTCAATTTATTTTGATATATATACATTTAACTATAATTTGTTAATAGTTTCAATTATTAATTTATTTCGTTCTACATATGTATTCATTTTTTGTTAATAGTTTTGATTTTTTATTTATTTGTAATCTAAATATTCATTTTTATTATATCTTTTATTTTATTTGTGGGGAATTTGATTTAGCCACGAAAAAGTTTGTGGGTATTTCGTGGCTAGCGTAGCCACGAACACATTTCGTGGTTAATTCGTGGCTATACTAGCCACAAACTCATTTCGTGGTTAATTCGTGGTTATATTAGCCACGAACACATTTCGTGGTTAATTCGTGGCGAAATTAGACACGACTAAATTTCGTGGGTGGTTTTTTTAGCCCCGAAAATATTCGTGGCTTTTCCGTGGGTATTTACAGTTTTTTAAGTAGTGTTCATGCCCAATAAGCAACAAATAATTTTTGATACTCTGCCTCACAACTGCACTTTGATTTTTATTACACTCTGACCTTTCTGGAAACGATGCAAGTACCAACCTTAAGATGAGGAGCCTCCTGCCTGATGTACATCAGCTTAGCTCTCACTTAGAAGTGTAAGAACCAGATACTAGCCTAACCTACGTTCCGCCTCTGATCACTTCAAAATCATCTGAATCTCAGTCACACAATACATCTGTTGCAACAACTGAGTTCTCATAAACTCTTGCATCTTGCCATGAATCAATCAGACTTGTGATCTTTTTTCTTGAAGACTTCCTCATGCTTTGAATGTGAAACCTTAAGCTGATCTTCACCAATCTTTCCTCATACCAGAGACCAAACAACCTTGACCAACACAACTTCACCTAGAAATAAATGCAGTCCCTGAATTATCAAATGCTCCACCTGAGAAAATAACCATTAGAAGCCCAAACGCCTTAACCAACACAACTTCTCTTCAAATTAGTTCGACTGAAGCTCTAAATCAACCTTACAACCAAGCTGATACCGCACTGACTGCTCTTAGTTAGACTGAAACTTGATGACATATAACCTATTGTAGCTTCAGAGACAACCCCGACTCACACATCATAACTTTCTGATTTCTTAGCTGATGCTCAACTTTCTGCTCTCGTCTCAGATCTTCTTCTGAAACCTTCCAAGACCAACCCATGAGTTCTTGATTAACAACCAGGTCCCAAATTTCCATTCTTGAACCAATTTAAGCTAGACAATCATCTTGATATCCATCACCCAGAAACTCTATCTTGATGATAACCAATCTGATCCGCTACTCATAATCAACTTGAGCTCATGCTTGTCTTAATCATCATGTCATGAAGACCTTTATGAATTCTTTCAGCAGACTTTAGCACCTTGAGTCTTTGTCTCCTCTATAACAAGATTATATATTCACCTCTGAAACGTGGGCTTGAGTCTTCACCACTGATGTTTTCTTATCAGCTTTATCAATAGTCTCCATCTTCAACAACTCTCAAAGAAACTCTCTTGATAAACAACACTTGAAGACAACTTCACATTCTGCTTCAATTCAGCCAACTAAATTATGAGCAAACACTAGCTGCTTTAAACTGTCCAACAATCTTCATCCACTTGTATAGATAAGACTTCCACTAATACAAGCTCTACAATGATCTCCTATAAGCCTTGATCATTGATCCTTGAGTTTCATAGATTCACAAGAATCTACCTTACAACACTGATACTGAAACTGATCCTGCAACAATCTTCTCAAAATCCTTATCCATCTTGTTTCATACTCATCTACACTTTCTTTATCATCTTGAATCTTGAAACCTTAACTGAAGATAATAAACCAGCCATCAACACACATAATTCTCACTCCTAAGACATCCCCTATTCATGAGATTCCGATGCGTGTTATCCTCAGCATAAGCTTCAGAAAACCCTTGAACACCAACTGTCACAAACCAATCTGCAGCAAAGAAAACAAATTCAAAGAAAACCAATACATGCTTGACTAATTCCTTGTAAGATATCATATGACCTTTTGTATCCACAATATTCCGATTCCCTTAACAAATGCAGATCATGAGCAGCCTTGAAAACAACTTCACATCTACCATCCGAAATGCCTTGAAAATTGCAGCGGAATAAAACCAATTTTCCTTCTGGTTTTGAGTCTTCACAGCTTGATGAAGCGAAAAAAGATTTCCTTCAACCTTGAAATCTTTCAACACGCAACACATTCAAGATGACTTTACAAACGCAGGCTAAGAACAGTCACATGCTCTTACTTCAGTACCAGAAACATCCTTCCTTGTGTTTATTTTCCAGCATCATCACTTGTGAAAACTTGAACCAGATATCACCTTGATGCAACACTCTCAGACAGTTGAGAAATAACATGTAGATACTTTTGAGTTCACAAAACATCCTGAAATTCTTTAGAAAAACATAATCTGCCCCAAGAATACTTCTTCATCCAACTGAGACGACATCAACAGAGAACCATCGCCTGCAACCGAGAGAACAACTTTCTTCTTCCTTCCTTAAGCTTCAACATCTTCAACCAAGAACAACCGACAACAACCTATGCCCTTTTTTCTTTCAGCTCACCACATCACATAACCTATAAATCCATAAACCTTTTGATTTTACTCTTGATGTCGTGATGTCAACAGGTGAAACTTGCTAAAACAACCTATGATTCTACTCCTTCTGACATTTTCCTAATGTCTGCAACTTCTGTATCACAAAGAAGTTACCTTTCTTTGATACAACTTGAGATTTCTAGTGAAGCACAATCTGCACCATCTTTCTTGAGTACGGCTTCATCCAAGTTTGAATCTGACTTCGACACATAAGAACTTGTTACAAAGTCTGAAACTTTGTGTAGTTTCTTCACCAGGCTTTAAACATCCTTGAAGTCTCAAAGTTCAGAACTTTACAAAGTCTTAAACTTTATGCTGATGATTCTTTACAAAGCTTAAAATTTTCTTGCAGATCGACCAAATCCAGCTCTTCTTACAAAGACTGAAACTTTACTACAGCTTCTTCACAAAACTTGAAACTTTCTTGCAGATCTAAAAAGTTCAACACCTTTTACAAAGACTGAAAATTTCTGCAGATTTCTTCACAGAAGTTGAAAAAACCCTTTGCAAACTCTTCAACAGATTCACCGCTACAACCACTCCTCAAGAATCCTAGGCTCTGATACCATTTTGGGCACATCTGGTCTCCCTAGAGGAGAACCTTTGCTCTGACCAAATCAACTTCTAGGATCGCCTGAAGAAACTTAATCAGAGAACATCAAACGAACATAAAACAAAGAAATGCACAAAGATTTTTCTTACCCTGAGTTCACCATCGTAGCTACATCTCATGGGAGGGAAGAAGGTCCATCAACCTTTCCACTATGAATAACCGAGGTTACAAGAGTCTTGACTGAAACAAAATTTGTAACAAAACAAGAAGAAGAAGAGGAGATTACAAGGGAAAAGAAACAAGAGACTTATAGAGACTACACCACTCTACTCCAACTCTCTACTTCCACTCTTGATCTATTTCTCCCTCTCCCTATACTTGAGGAGTTATTTCTCATGCAACTTGACTCACTCTCTTTATCTTGAACCTATCTTGAAAATGGTGGACAAAGCCACACTTCTTTCTCTTACTTTGGAGGCTACAAGTGAAGCCTCACTTAAGCTCCAAAACCCTTGCCTTTGATAAAGATCATATTGCCCTTCACTTACAAGCTTTATTACCATCAAAGCCCTTGATAAGGTGATACATGGCCCGTTGAATGATCGAACGCTTGACAACTCAAGACACCATGAAGCCGGCCGGAGAAGGATGGCTACGAGGCGTCTTCCGTCGAAACCTATGAGCAAACACAACGAGACTTAGCAAACCTTCTAAACAAGACAAAAAGAGAAACATTCGAAAGAAATGGAAGGAAAAGAGAGATTAGGTAAGAGAAGTAGAAATGAGGTTGTCGAATGTTGCCGGGTATGGCTCTGCCGGCCGTACGAAGGCTAAGGACTTCAAATCCCACAGCCTAAACGTCTCCTCTGGATCTGAAACTTGCTAGACTTTGTTTCCAAGAGAAATGAGGAGATGTAGTCGAGAGAGATGTCGAAAAGGAGGTGAGACTGTCGGCAAAGTTGGAATGAGGTCACCGTGTACGCCCGTGGCTACGTGATGCAGCCGTACAAGGAAAAACTCGGAGAGTTCCTCCGACCTAAACGCCTCCAAATGTCCCGATCATTTGCAAGCACAAATATTTATGGAAATGATGAGGAACAGACAAAGCAGATCTTGGAAAGCTCGAGATTAGGCTGATGGAACTTGTTGAGGTCTTCACGGATGTAGATTTGCCGATAGCCGGTTGACGGTTGCGAGAAATGCTTGGATTCGAAGAACACTTGAACAAGAATGAGATTTGAGAAANCATGAGATTTGAGAGAAAGGAAAAGATTGGTTTCTGAGATTACACACCGAAACCCTAAGGGATATGGCACACCCTTAGTTGAACTTCCAAAGAGAGAAATGATTTCTCATAAGTTTAAAATGATTGAAATATAACCTTGCCAAAAACGGCAACACGAGTTTAAATAGTCTCAAGGAAGCAACATAACAAAACCCTAAAAGGGTAAAAGAGACAAAGCTAAAACTTAAAAGGATAAGACCAAAGACGCGCCTCTCTTCCAACGGCTAGATGGTTTGAAAGCGCGTCCTTGGTGCCATCTTTGTGTAAGGCCTAGTGTAATGGGCCTCAATAAACCTCCAAAGGGTAAACCCACTGGGTCAAACCTCTTTGGAGGAAGAGTACCCCAAAGACCTTACCAATCGACTTAGTGACTCGGATGGGTGATGAAGAAATGGTGGAACATCCGGTCTTCCTTCATCTCCGAGTAATGATCGTGGGTCTCTAGCTCTTCAAGGATCTTCCTTATGGTGTTGGACAACTTCTTTGATTGTGAACGAGTCACTGGTCTTGGAAAAATCTCAAGCTTTTGGTCATCCTTCTCCTCTAGCTTAGGCACGCATGTATCATCCCCTCCTTCTTCAAAAGGATTTTTCCTCAAATTCGAAGTATCTACATCAAAAGAAACCAAGTCAATTGTGTTGAAGCTAGAACTTACGGAGTACTTACCTTGGAGGTCAAGTTGGTATGCGTTGTCATTGATCTTCTCTGTGATTTCAAAAGGGCCATCAATCCGCGGCTTTAGATTGGAATTCCTTTCTTCCAGGAATCTCTCCTTCCTTAAGTGAATCAACACCCAATCTCCTTCCTTGAATGCTTGCTTCTTGCGTCCTTTGTTGGCATGCCTTGTGTAATATTCGGTCTTAGCTTCAATGTTGGCCTTGGCTTGTTCATGTAGTTTCTTGATTTGCTCGGCCTTTTGTACTCCACCTACACTTATGCTTTAACTCAAGGGTAAAGGTATTAAATCTAAAGGAGTCAAAGGCACATATCCATAAACCAACTCAAAAGAACAAAACTTAGTTGTAGAATACTTAGCAATATTATAGCCATGGTTCGGTTAACTACTTATGTCTGCCCATCAGTTTGTGGGTGACAAGTAGTAGAGAACACAAGCTTAGTACCAAGTTTACTCCACAAAGTCTTCCAAAAGTGACTTAGGAATTTAGTATCCCTATTCGAAACAATAGACCTAGGCATTCCATGCAATTTGACAATTTCCTTAAAGAACAAGTGAGCTATGTAAGTTGCATCATCAATTTTATGACAAGGAACGAAATGTGCCATTTTAGAAAACCGATCTACTACCACAAAGATAGAATCATCTCCATACTTAGTTTTAGGCAATCTGATAAGCAGGTTTTTCCCCTCTTTTGGTAAGATGGTTTTTCCTACTTACTAGTCAAATGAAGTATATATCGGGTTTAAAATGTCGAACCTAATCCGGAATTGACTTACGTACTAGGACTATAGAGAGTTATGTCTGGTCTAAGTCAAAAGATAGGCAATTTGTCTGTCACTAACAAATCCTACTAAGCAGAAAAGACAACGAAACAGACGAAAGCGTAAAACAAAAAGAAAGCTAAGCTTATGAATCAGGGCAG
>OVAU01001353.1:160-15067 GCA_900406315.1 Biscutella laevigata subsp. laevigata
AGATCGATCGATGGCATCGAGGAGCCCGTTTGCCTTAAGATGCATTTTTTCATCTAGTGCCTAAGTCATATAGTTTCTTCCGGAAATTTCTAGGGCGGCAATTTCAAGCTTCGCCAAATTTGACATGATAACTCTGTATACAGAAAGATAAATGTTTAGATTGAAATAGTTAAAATATACTTCAAAATAAAAGTAAATAGTAATTCAAATTTCTCGGTTTAATATGAACAAAATTTAAATCAATTAATTTTAACCATTTAAATTGATTAACTAAATTAAATAAGTGTGNCCAACAATAAAGATGGGTACAGTAATACGCCACCATAACAATAATANTAAATAAGTGTGGGTCGTGGTCGTCCGTCCATCATAAATAGGAATGTGTACAATAATACACCACCATAACAACAATAAATAAAGATGGGTACAGTACTACACCACCATAACAATAATAAATAAAGATGGGTACAATAATACACCTTCATAACAATAATAAATAAAGATGGGTATAGTAATACACCACCATAACGATAATAAATAAAGATGGGTACAATAATACACCATCATAACAATAATAAATATGGCGGCTTTAGCCGTCCGGCATAATAGTATAGTATATATAGAGACATCGTGCTGATAACGTGTTAAATAATATTAATACTTTATATATATATATTTATAGGAGTATACCTTTATGTGTTTAAGAAAAGGAAAGTGAGATAAAGAGAAGATATAGCTCGTGAGGGAGAGAGAGATATTAAGTGAGTAATCTTTATTCTTGTGTATCTCTTTAGCTTCTCCCTAGATGCCTATTTATAGGCCAATACACCGACCTTTTATTACGGTGAGCAGTAATAAAATATTAATATACATCTTTCTTATATTTGCGACAGTTTGGTTTATGTATTGAGTGGAGAGGTTGCTGTGACGTCTATCTCTCCTTCTCTTCTTAACCGAAACGGCATGCATTTCTTCCTTCTCTAACTTCCTTTCTCCATTCTTTCACGACAACTCGAAATTAACTCATAACAAAATATGTCATTTTGATGTTTGACCAAACGAATTCCTAAACCTAAAAACGGTTAAGAACAAAGGGATAAAAGGGTCTTTTAATCTCTTTCCCCCATATTCTTCTCCTATTTTTCCTCTTGTTCATTTTCTTCTCTTTTCTGGTATATGAACATGCTCTGAGCTGTGACCCTTTAGCCATCAACAGTCTTTATATCTTCTTTTAGTTCTCTTATTTTCTTCTTCTTTTTTTAAGTTCTTGCATTCGCATTCACATTCACCTTTACTTGTTGTATCGGCTTCCTCTTCAGGTATGTCTCCTTTTTTCTTTTATCATTCTCTATGATTCCTGTAGAAATACATTCAACATAAACCCAAAATTTAGAGTCAGAGATATTAACTTTGGTTATCAAACCTCAAAGTTCTATATAGAACTTCTGTAAATAGTTCTCTGATCATATGAACAAGCAAGTACAATAAAGATGATTATGGAGAAGACAGATTTAGGACATGAAAAGCATTGTTCATCGTCATTCCTACAATTAGTAAATAGCACCAAACTTTGATATAGATTTAATTGAGTACACTACAAGTCAAAGCAAATTCAGGAAAAGTCCTTTTTAAAAAAGTTTTTTGGCCACAGATATTTTACACATAAGAATCTAGTGGATTTTTTTAAATGTCAAGGTTTGAGTACACGACTGCCTCTTCTTTTGTATCTGTAGCTATTTATGTTTTCAGTTGCTTGTTTTGAAAAATTATGAAGATGAAACTCGATTAAGAAGAATTATTACCTTTCATCACCCTCATTTCTGGATTTCTCACATGAATTGACATTGATTGATTCTCTAGATGGGACTAAATTCTGCAAAGTCATGTTTCATGTTTGAATATCATTCATCTTTTGATCAACTGCATTAATGGTATCAGGTGTAAATTCAAAGCTTGTTCTGACAGAGAAAACTTACATATGAGTAACCAAGGAAGTCAGAATGTTGCGACTTGCAAGCCTGTCACTACATTTGTCCAAACTGACACCAACACTTTCAGAGAAATCGTACAGCGCTTGACAGGTCCATCAGAGAACAACGCCGCAGCAGCACCAGATGTAACAGTGATAAAAATCCCAATACAAAAGAGGCCGACTTCAAAGCTCCATGAGAGAAGGCAATGTATGAGGCCAAAGCTTGAAATTGTGAAACCTCCTCTAAGCTTTAAGCCCATTGGTACGACACCATCATCTAAATCTGGTATTACCAACCATTTAACGAGTCCAGTGGGCACCCCTTCTTCATTGTTCTCTAACTTGTCCTTGATAGAAGGGGAGAAAGCAGACCCAGATAGTTGTGGAACAAACACCGAAGAAGAGGAGAAAGCCATTAAAGAAAGACGTTTTTACTTACATCCATCGCCAAGGTCTAAACCAGGGTATACAGAACCAGAATTGCTTACTTTGTTTCCTTTAACATCTCCCAACTCGAGTGGCAACCCATAAACTCGACAGATTAAGCATACGCTTGTTCTCTGCTTATTATCCCAAAGATCATGTCCATGTAGCGTTTCAAACAATATCATTGGAAAAGAAAGACTGCTCACTTACATTGTCTCTGTAACATTTCTGCAATGCCCTTGTGCAGACCATCATGACCTTGCAGCGTTTCACAATTTTTATCTATTAAACGTTATTGGCTCCTTCATCTGAAGATATAAAACATTTAATAAGTCGAAAATACTATCCCTTCGAGGGTGAGAACAATCTCCGGACACAAAGGCATTCATTTGGCCATCCGCTTCTAGCCAGCTACATCCTGGTTGTTTTTTCATTTCCTTTTTCTTCATTAGGTTTCTCAACTCCATCACGCCTTCCCATTTAGAATCTGCAGCATACATGTTCGATATTTGAACGTGATTCCCTGTGTCGTCAGATTCAGCTTGCAAAAGATGATCTGCTACTGAGCGTCCCAGATCCATTCTATTATAGGTTGTACACGCCCTTAGCAGTGCTCCCCATATATTTGCATTTGGTTCAACTGGCATCTGTGTGACGAAAGAATATGCATCATCAAGTCTACCTCCTCGAGCAAATAGATCCACAACAGTAGCATATTGTTCCATTGTAGGTTTCATACCGTGAACCGTTCTTATTGAGTCAAATATTTGCAGTCCATCCCGTATTAATCCCGCATGACAACATGCAGTCAACAGAGTAGTTATGAAAACATGATCAGGCTTTATTCCCGAGTCAATCATATGAGAGTAGATCATAAGTGCTTCCTTACCCATACCATGTACAGCATACCCAGCTACCATAGCAGTGATAATAACCAGATCTCTACGAGCATCTGACTGGAAAACAGAATATGCATTCTTCAAGCTGCCACATTTAGCATATACATCTAGTAGAGTCCCTTTCAGGCGAATATCACCAAGTTCGCCTCTAATAATATATCCATGGCACTGTCTTACTAAATGCAAAGAGGCTAGTTGCGCACAAACTGGAAGGAGACTCATGATAGTCACAGTGTTAGGTCTCATTCCTCGAGCCTGTATCTCATGGAAAACACCAATGGCTTCATTAGGGCAACAACTTTCAGCATAGATACGAACCATCAAACTCCAAGTGGTGAGATCGGTAGTAGCCATCTCACTGAACAGCATCTGAGCATCATCGTGACTTCCACTATTAACAAATCCGGATAACATTGAATTATAGGTAACCAAAGTTCTCCTCTTTGATAAACCCTGAAAAATCCTATGTGCGTATTCTACATTACCACATTTGGCATATGCATCAAGCAATGCATTGCTAAGCATGGGTTCCTCTTCATTGTGTAAATGACCGGTCCTAACTGAGTACCCATGAACTTCTTTTACTTTACCAACTCCCTGTACATTTATGCAGAATTTGACTAGGCTTAAAATAGTAATAGAGTCAAGAGTGATTGCTTCATTAAATAAGCGGTGCAAGAGGTTAATAAATTGAGAATGTTTTGGACTGTTTGCAAAGGAATCAAGTATAGCATTCCAAGATATGATATCCTTCTTGGATATCAGTGAAAAGGCCCCATATGCTGCACTTGTGTCACCAAATCTTTCATAGAAACTAATGACAGCATTCCCAACTGATGTATCATCCAAGAGGTAAGAATGGCGCAAAATATAACTGTGGATCTCTTTGCCAAAGGTCAAGTTACTTAACTGCGCACAGGCAGGAAGGATGCTGATAATAGTTACTGAATCAGGGGAAACGCTCCCCTTATTCACCAATTTGTGAAATAACTGCAAGGCCTTAGACCACTCATCATTTGATGCATAACCGGCTATGACAACATTCCATGAGACCAGATCTTTAGAACCCATCCCTTGAAACAACGAAGCTGCTTCTTCAACCCTTCCGACTCTCAAATATAAGCTCACAAGAGAATTGCATACAAAAACATGGCTTTGCAACCAAGACCTCTGCACAACATAACAATGAAGCTGCCTACCACTTTGATATGCAATATTCTTATCCATAGAAGCGCAAACTGGCAAAATACTTGCAATTGTTGCATAATTCGGCTCTGTAGGTTCCTTCAGCATTAGACAAAATGATCCAAATGCATCGGCATTCATATTGTTCTCAGAAAAACCTGCAATAATCGCATTCCATGAGACAACGTCTTTGGCAGCTATACTATCAAACGCAATATAAGCATCAGGGAAAACAAGGCCGCATTTGGCATACATGGAAACCAGAGTATTCCCCACAAGAGTATCTTTTTCTAAACCGATTTTAATTATGTAAGAATGCATAACCTTCCCATTGTATGAGCTCCCAAGACGAGCACACACAGGGAGAACAATCGCAAAGGTAACGGAGCTTGGCTTAGGTTCATCTGCAAAGTGCATAGCTTTGAAAAACCTCATCGCCTCTACACCACAAGAATCCGAAAGCCCAGTGAGAACAATATTCCAAACAACAGGATCAACACTCTGCATTTGGTCGAACATCTTCTGGCAATCATCCATTCGCTTGCATTTCGCATACATGTTAAGCACAGACTTGGAAACCACATTGCATTCTATATGACCAAGCTTGGCCACGCAACCGTGCAGAGCCCTCCCTGATGTGAGCTCAGACACTGAAGCGCAAGCTTTGATAGCATCCGATAAAACCCTAGGATCAGTTCCAAAACCAGATAAAACTCGGAATTTCTGAACAAATTGCCGTAAAACTTCCATTCCAGCAACACGTCGCAGAATTTGGCTAAGACGTTTTCACAAACACCTCATGTGCAGGAACGATTTCCTTCCAAAATTCCCTCTAACGATCAATATATAAGCGTTGACCATATGTAACAGACATACAGACTTCTCTGTTTCCTCAAGCAGTGTAGCTCAGTCTCCTCCGTGTCCACTTCCGAACAACCAAGCGTATTGATTATAAGTAAAAGTGATGGACTAACTAAGAATATAATAATTACTTAAGTCCTCACATGCAAAGTTTATATTATTATTCTTTTCGAATTAAGTAAAAAAAGTTCCTATAAATATTTCTCTTCGGCACATTACGTACGGTGAAGTTACATCTCTCAGTTTTCTTCGAATATGGCGCAACCGGCAGGTGAAACAGCGGCGGTGGTTCAGGAGGCTGGCGGTGATGGCCAGCCGCAGCGACGCCAAGCTGCTGGATTTGGGCAGACGCTTACCGGAATCATTAGAGTTGCCGTCTTCTGCTACTTTGCTTCTAAGTTCTTTTCTCCGAAACAAAAACCTGCGGATCCTTCTCAACCTTCTATGCTTATGTCCAATCTCTTTCAAAAAGGAGAATCCTTGGTAATTGAGCGATTAGTTAATTCTGCAATTCATTTTGTTTCTCTCACTGGGATAAAAATACGTTTCTTTTGTGAGTTTATCTTGTCACTACTGGGTGGGTTTAGGGTTTTTGCTGGATTGGGTATAATTCGAATTACCTTCACTAGTTGCTTCTGGAATAGGATTATTGGACTCAAATTAGCAGGGGTTTTATGGTTGAAAAAAAGTTGGTGGGCTATGAATGCTGTTTGAATATCCGTTTTTTCTTCCCTCCAGGATATGTGGTTTTATCTTTCAGAGCATGAGAAATTCCATGATTTTGGCAATGAGGGTGCGCTTATTTGGCACGAGACAAACATACCTTATGCTGTGTGGAAGCCAGAGAGCACGAGGACCTTGTCAACAACGTATTATCCATCTGAGGTAATATCGTTTTCGAATGATGTAGAAATTTTGGTCTCTTCATATGCTTCTTTCTAGATTCATATATAGGCTCTGTTTATTTAAGATATCTGCTGTTCCAGGCACTGAAGAACAATGGAAGTCTGTATGCTCATGTCTTCTTTGCTCGCTCTGGTTATCCTATAGATCCTAGCGATCCGGAATACCAACCTCTTAACTGTTTTGGCAGGACACACCGTAAGAATTCCCTTTCCTAGACAAACAACTCTTATGACAGCATATACCAAAAAAAAAACTCTTTTGACAGTTGTTCTAGTTTGATTCTTGTACTTGCTGAATTGGATGACTCTTTTCACTGTTTCAGCTGTTGCGACTTACTTACCAAAGAAAAGATCAGATAAGAAGAAGAGTCTGTTGGGAAATCCCAAAGACTCTGCTGAATCAAATGCAGAAATTGAGGTTTACCTCTCTGGAACTTTTTTTGATAAGGAAAATTTGCATATGGCTTTATGTATATATTGTTTGGCCTGTAATGAAGCCTGTGTTATGGCGCACATTCTTATGAACTAACACAAAACACACTTCGCAGGAGGTTGATGGTAATGACTCGGCTCTTAAGGATGAGGTCCCTCTGGAATGGGTATCCTACTGGAAACCCAATGTCACAATTAACCTAGTCGATGATTTCACTCGGTAAGGTGGTTCTGAGAATAATGGATTAATGGCATGGTTTCTCTTATTTTGGTCTCTCTCTTAATTATTTTTAGACGTTTGCTTACTGTTTTCAAATTTCTTACAGCTATCCACAGCATGGTGTGCCACCAAACATTGCTCCTTGTATCCTTTCATTTCTTTGGGCAGAAGGATGGCGTGCATACTAGTATTTGAGTTTTTGACAATTTTCTATGCAAAATTTTCTCTAACATTTTGAGGCACCAGCCGTGTTCCTTCTGAATATTTCACCTGCCAGACCCTTTTTAGCATAAATTGGATTAAACTCTTAGAAGTATTCAGACTTCTCAAGGACTGAAACGTGAGTTTTTGGGTTCTTGGGGGTAGTGATACTGACACATCTCCTTCTGCGCACAAGATACACAGAAGGAGATACAAAGAACCTGTAGTTGCTTCGTTGAATTCTTCTCTTTTTTTCTCTGTTAATTGCTGGAACGGGAATCTGCTATTGCCAAATTTTCTCTGTGCTTTACTTAACTTTATTGGCAGACTTACTGGTAGAACCTACCACAGTAAACTACTACCCGGCAGTTTTCTTCAATGAGTTTTGGCTGCTGAGAGACAAGTTGATTGCAATAAATGAGACAGTCTCAGAGCTACCACTTCACCTGGAAGTAAGCCCCATAAGCATGACAAAGTGGCAGTTATTTCAACAGATTGACCAATCTTTCCAGATTCACCGTAGCTATGGAAGCATGCTTGATGGTGAATCGGACGAACTGAAGGTAATACTGGTCCATTAAGTTCAGTAGGAGTTATAGTCATATTATATACTAAGATGTGGATCTAAAGGCTCTAAACATGAATCTAGAAAGTAGGTTGAGAGATCGGACTGATTGTTTTCTTTTAACTTGAGCTGAGCGTGACTATGTTTTGTATGATGAAGAATTTTTTTTTGCAGAGGGTGTTTTTGGAAGGAAATCCCTATCTGCTGGGTCTCACAATGTTTGTTTCGATGCTGCATTCTGTATTTGACTTCCTTGCATTCAAAAATGGTAAACAACAAAAAGAACAGCTACTTTCATAAAATGCTTCTTCGAGTACCTAACTATCTGTTGCTTTCCCTGCAGATATCCAGTTTTGGAACAAGAACAAATCTATGGAAGGACTGTCAGCAAAGTCTGTCGTACTGAACTTTATCTGTCAGCTCGTCATCTTCCTCTACCTGCTTGACAACGACACTTCATGGATGATACTTGCTAGTTCTGGAGTCGGTGTCTGCATCGAGTTCTGGAAAATAGGGAAAGCCATGCGCATTGAGGTACATCTAATATCTCGCACAGCCTGATCACTGTGTCCGATATTTTTCTTGCATGTGTAGCAACATCATTAAAAGATCAGCAAGTGTCGCTTTTTATTTGATGTTTTTTCCTTGGCAAATAAACCGTGGTAAAAATTTGAACTTCCCAGGTTGATCGAAGTGGAATGATTCCAAGATTAAGGTTCCACGACCGTGAATCTTATGCAAGCAACAGGACCAAGGAGTATGACGATATAGCCATTAAATTCTTATCCTATGTGCTCCTCCTCCTTGTCGTCGGTTTCTCCATATATTCACTCGCCTATGAACGCCACAAGAGCTGGTACTCATGGTTCCTATCTTCACTAACGAGCTGCGTCTACATGTTCGGTAAATAACCTCGAGTATTATCTTACACCAGCTCAAAACTCTATTGAGATTGATTGTATTGATTGTATTGATTTAAAAATCAATGCGTTTTGTGTTTTTGCAGGTTTCATAATGATGTGTCCTCAATTATTCATCAACTATAAGCTAAAGTCTGTAGCACATTTACCATGGAGGCAAATGACATATAAGTTCCTCAACACAATCATCGACGATCTCTTTGCTTTTGTCATCAAAATGCCAATGCTTCATCGCCTTTCAGTCTTCCGAGATGGTGAATACAAATGCATATTTCCCTGAGATTGTTCATTAGTGTCTCTAATATAGTTATAGAATTGATCTAATCTTGGTGGCGTTGTTGCAGATGTGATATTCTTGATATACTTATACCAGAGATGGGTTTATCCTGTGGACAAAACACGTGTCAACGAGTTCGGTTTTGGAGGTGAGAATGAGTCTGTGGATACGAAGAAGATCACCGACCAAGAAGATGACAAGAAAACAAACTAATAAGCTTTGAGGTTTTGTTCTTTCCTAACAATATTGATTTCTATTGGTCATACCTAGAAGTTTCGTTAATGTTATTAACATCCAAAGAAAATTTGTATTAGGTTATATACTTCGTTAAGATAATTTATAGTGCTTGCCAAAATTACCGAATTAAATGATTATTTACTTAAATCGAATTTGTCAATCAAACCTGAGCTGAATTTTATAAAATACCAAATAGATACTCACTCCGTTCCTCATTACATGATGTTTAAGGATTTTTCACGTTAATTAATAAAACACAAAAACATCATTTAATTTATTTTTTTTTCATAAAAACATCATTAACTTGTCTATTTTAACCAATCAAAATTCATACTGCACAATATTAATGGTTTTTAGCTTTAAATTTTTGCATTGAAAATCGAAAACATCATTTTAAATGAAACAAAAATAAAAACCTAAAACCTCATTTATTGAGGAACGGAGGTAGTATAAATTTTCTATACCAAAATTTCTAAATAGAACCGAAACTAGATTTGATTAAGTTGAATAAATTAATTAGAATAAACTAAAATTTATATGTTTTAGTTAATTATATAATAAAATATATTTAAATGTATTTTAAATATATAATACTCAGTTTTATCAACTATATAATATTATTTAACAGATAAATATTAATTAAAATTAATTAATTTTATTTATTTTTATTTTTTACATTATTATATTGTAAAAACAAAACTAAAACTGATCAATATAAACCTTTTTCCTAATGGACAAATTTCTTAAATATCAAAACTCGAATAACATGAACTGAATCGATATAACTTTTTTTTTACCGAATGAACACATTTGAAAAAGAATAAAAAATTTTGAATACCAAATAATTTAAACCGAATCGAATAACCAATCACCCATCTTTACTCATTCCTTTTCAATTTATTAAACTAGATTTGTATGAGATATCTATAAATTTATGATTTTTTAATAAGTAAAATATTTTTATAAAAAAAAGGAAACTTATACGTATACTTTATAGCTCACATCTATGTCGTGACTCACGTATAGGATACTTGCACACACACACACACACACAAACATAGTTCAATTATACCACATCGATGCAGAGCATCACAACATAGGTTCAAGAAAAATGGCATCTCTCGTGTACATAGTTTCATTTCTCCTAGTAATTTTCTCATATCCTAAGCTGTCAGAATCACAAAACGTAATTGATGCTTGCTGGAGAAAAAACCCTAAATGGTCGACTAATCGTCAAGCCCTAGCCAATTGTGCGGTAGGCTTTGGCAAAACAGCTATGGGAGGCAGTAAAGGCCCCATCTACGTGGTTACAAGTCCAGCAGATGACCCGAAAAGCCCTAAACCCGGAACCCTAAGATATGGAGCGACCCAGAAAAACCCGTTATGGATCACATTTGCAAAAGACATGGTGATAACATTGCAAAAGGAGCTACTGGTGAGCAGCTACAAGACGATAGATGGAAGAGGAGCAAAAGTTCAGATTACAAAAGGGCCATGTTTAAGGATGTATCATGTGAGTCATGTGATCATACATGGTTTAACCATCAGTGATTGTAAACCAGATATAGGTAAATCAGGGGATGGTGATGCTATACGAGTGACTCAATCTACTCATATATGGATTGATCATTGTCATCTCTCTCGATGTGAAGATGGTTTAATCGATGTGATTCTGGGTTCTACGGCTGTTACCATCTCTAATAACTACTTGACACAGCATCCTAGAGTATGCTTTTTCTTACTCATTTTTATTCTGAACCTAAACAGATTCTAAATTATTTGGAATCTGGGTAAAATTCGAACCGAACATAAGATCTAAAAGTATTATCTGAAAAATTCGAACATAAATTTATATATTTGATATTTATTATCAATTTTGAATATTTCATATACTTTAATGATGAATATAAATTTTTGGATATTTAATATATTTTCATTGTTTTATTTTCAATTTTATGTTTATTTGTAAGAAATATTTGAATATTTATTATTATTTTAGAATATTTGATAAATTATAAAATTTAATATTTATTTTTAGATATTTAATATATTTCTGGTATTAAATCTGAACCGAGAAGGATTGAACCGAATTCTTACCGAAAAGTTACCAAGCAAATCTCTAAGCCTAACCCAAAAAACTCAAAACCTGAATGGATCCAAACTGAATTCAAATGGATACCCAAATGATGTTTGTTCCCTAAAATCTAATTCGCACTCGACGGCCAGCGGACTAGGAGGCGTCGTTGCTGGTCCTCTCTCTCCTTCGTCATGCCTCTTCCCTCCGATTCATCCTGGCTCGCCTACGTTCGGTTTGTCGGCGCCTCTCTGCCTTGCTTGTCTTCACGACCCTCGGTGGATGTGGAGTTGAGATGCGGTTTCACTGTGAAGTCTTTCGTCGGTTCCTTGACAGTCTAGATGAAGCTTGAGCAATTTTGCTTCTGGATTTCCTCGGGCTTTGTTTCGGTTGATCTGATTTGGGGGGGGGGGGGTTGTTTAATATTAATGAAATTTCTAATTTTAATATTAAGTTTTTAGATGTTTAATATTTTTTAATACTAGATCTGAATTGGAAAGGATTTGAACCGAATTTGTACCGAAATAATAACCTAAAAAATCTTCAAAACCTAATCCAGAAAATTCAAAACTTGAATTGATCCAAATTAAAACCGTATGGATATCCAGACACTAAATCCTTATTACTTACTTCTTACATCTAACTTAATTAACTTTTTATATATATATTTTTTATGATATTTATGGTATGTTAATTACGATATAGG
Organism: Biscutella laevigata subsp. laevigata; assembly: GCA_900406315.1. Taxonomy (NCBI): domain Eukaryota; kingdom Viridiplantae; phylum Streptophyta; class Magnoliopsida; order Brassicales; family Brassicaceae; genus Biscutella; species Biscutella laevigata. Next base: position 12,041 of record OVAU01001353.1, read on the forward strand.
CGGTGTTACTGGGAAATGATGACAAGTTTGTGCAAGATAAGAAAATGAGAGTCACAGTTGCATTTAACCATTTTGGTACTGGTATCGATGGGAGAATGCCTAGGTATTATAATATACACATGTTTGTGTTTGTTAATTTTTAACAATTAGGAATTGCTAACGTGAACATGCACAGGGTGAGGCACGGGTATGCGCATGTAGCAAACAATAGAATGGAAAATTGGAGAATATATGCAATCGGAGGAAGTGCTGATCCAATTATCTTTAGTGAAGGCAACTACTTCGTTGCTGGCCAAGCAAAACAGGTTTCTTCTTGTCTTAATTATATATACTTCTTAGAGTTTACTTTTTTTGGAGTCGTTATGTTAAGTTTATGAACTTTCAATCAAAATCGGCTTTAAATAGAAATTGATCAAACCTTCGTTTGGGACCTCAATGATTAAATAAAATTTTGGAGCCGATTTTTCAAATGATTTGGTAGTTTATATGGTTTAGTAGGGATGCATAAATCTATTGTTCAAACTTCATGAATGTTAAAAGGGGTCCCTTCTTGGTTTCATTATGTTCACATGATCGATATTACTTCTAACTTAAAATCAACTGACAATTATATATTATTTATAATTTCTTTCAATTTCCAATGTAAGATAGTATTTCTTAGGACTATGTAAATATGTACATTTAAAGGTGACAAGGAAAGTAGGTGGTGGAGCTGCAGCTGCGAAATGGAAATGGGGCACTTCTATGGATGTTTTCATGAATGGAGCTTTCTTCGGACCAGCTGGTGCAATCGTCAGGCCACCGTACTCAGCTGGAGAGGCCTTTAAGGTTGCCCCCGGTGCTCAAGTCCCTGCTCTTACTTCTTCCGCCGGTCCTCTCCCTTGCGTCGTCGGCAGGGCTTGCTGATCCTTTATATTTATGTGATGTAATATTACATGAATGATACAACAAATAGAATTTATCTACATAAAGCCCATAAGAAAATTCCTAAAACATGATAACTAATAGACTATTATATACTTCATTAAGATAAGTTATACTCATTCATAGGACTATACAAACTTACCAAACTGAATATAATTTACCGAACTGAACTAAATTCATCAAACTGAATTTGAACCGAATTTTGTAAAACTTAAATAGATACAAAATTTTCTATATAATTAGATTTATCGAACCGAAACTAAATTCTATTAAACCGAATGCTTTAACTAAAATTAGTTATTTATTTTTACATTACTATATTATGTAAAATCAAATGGAAACAAAAACGAATCAATACAGTTTTTCTTAATGAATAGATTTCTAAATACAAAAAATCAAAAACATAAACGAACAGAACCAATGTAGATTTTTTTTACAGAATGGACATAATTAAAAAAAATTCAAAAATCTTGAAAATCGAATAATCCGAAACAAACCACCGATCGCCAACTTCCTCTCAATTTATTAAACTAGATTTGTATGAGATTTCTATATATCTATGATTTTCTAATAAATTTAAAATATTTATTTTGAAAAAACAGGAATCTTATACGTATACTTTATAGCTCACATCTATGTCGTGACTCACGTATAGGATACTTGCACACACACACACCAACATAGTCAATTATACCAAATCGATGCCAAAGCATCACATAGGTTCAAAAAAATGGTATCTCTCGTGTACATAGTTTTACTTCTTGTAATTTTCTCTTATCCTAAGCTGTCAGAATCACAAAACATAATTGATGCTTGCTGGAGAAGAAACCCTAAATGGTCGACTAATCGCCAAGCCCTAGCCAATTGTGCTGTAGGATTTGGCAAAGCCGCTATGGGAGGTAGTAAAGGTCCCATCTACGTGGTTACAAGGCAAGCAGACGACCCGAAAAACCCTAAACCCGGAACCCTAAGATATGGAACAACCCAGAAAACCCCGTTATGGATCACATTTGCAAAAGACATGGTGATAGTATTGCAAAAGGAGCTACTGGTGAGTAGCTATAAGACGATAGATGGAAGAGGAGCAAAAGTTCAAATTACGAGAGGGCCATGTATAAGGATATATCATGTGAGTAATGTGATCATACATGGTATAACCATCCATGATTGTAAACCAGATATTGGTAAAGCAGGGGATGGTGATGCAATACGAGTGACTCAGTCTACAAATGTATGGATCGATCATTGTCATCTCTCTCGATGTCAAGATGGTTTGATCGATGTGATTTTGGGTTCTACGGCTGTTACCATCTCTAATAACTACCTCACACAACATGCTAAAGTATGCTTTTTTCCTACGTATTCTTACATTATTTAAGTGGTGGGTGTTGAGGTGCTTTTTTGGATTGAGTTCGGATCCATTCAAGTTAGTTTATTTTTCGAGTTGAATTCGGATGTATCGAAATACTTTCGGACTTTTTGGAATCGAAAGTATCCTTTTTTTTTACTTATTCTATATTGTAGACATTATGGTATCTGATTGGTTTCAACCGGTTTAGATTCATTTCTGGTTTATGCTTATAAGGTCTATTCAGATTATTTTATTTTCTATGTTGGGTTCGGTTCACATCCTTTTGGGTTTGTGTGTACCAAAATACTTTTGGATCATTCCGGATTCAGTTCGAATATTTTCAAACCCAAAATACAAAATCACTTAAAATACTAATAAACCCAAAAATGTAAACTATATCCGTTAAAAGATATCAAACATACAAAATAAACTAAAATTGAGAATCTGTATATAATATTTTAAAATAAAAATAAATTTTAAGTTAGAACATATGAGTACTACTTCGAGTTTCAGATTTAACACTAGTTTTCTCCAAAACTAAAGTACTTTACAAGTAGGGTTCGTTCAAGTAATTTAATATTTCAATTCGGGTTGACACTTTTCGGACTGAGTAGATCGGGTCTTACTCTAACTTTGATATATACATATACATCATATTTATGGTAGGCCTGGGCGTTCGGGCGCCCATTCGGGTTTTGGGTTACCCAATCGGTCTTCGGGTCTAAATTACCAACGAAATGTAGCCCAATCGG
>OVAU01001354.1:0-15186 GCA_900406315.1 Biscutella laevigata subsp. laevigata
CTAATGACATATCTTGTAATATTTTACTGATTTAAAGGTTATTTTTTAAAAAAAATGATCCTTAAATAATACTATAGAGATAATATAATCCCATAATAATTAAATGTTTGGATTTTTTTTTTTTTTTGGATAACCGAGGTGTTTCCACCTGAAACCCGTGGGGAAGGCAGGTGAAAACCCACTCCCAACGCGGTTCGAACTCGGGTGGCGGTAGTTGCAGCTGCAACCCCATTACCACCAGTAGAAACAACTCGTCGTTGGTTAAATGTTTGGATTTTCATTATTATATACATAGAAATTAAATATACAAGTAAATAAATTGTTACATTAATGGATTTATGTTCTTGCTTCAGACGAGTCACGAGAACCAAACATTGTGTCTCCATTCTCTGCCAATTCCTGACGCTCAAGCTCGACATGTAGAAGAACAACTTATATACATGTACGCCACGTGGCAAACATACATCCGTCCAAATTACAATTTAACATCCAACGGTTGTAAACACATTTCAACTAACCCGTCTCATCTTTCATCACCAACTCTTTCCGTCTATTTAAAATCCTCCCACATCGCTCACTTTTCTCTCAGGAAAACATTTATTTGCAATTAAATAAAATTTTCCTTTAAATTTAAGAAATACAAAAAAAAAATTAAATAGTTCTTGTAATCGCAACGTGTAAGTTGATACATACACACATTTGTTTTGTACAATAAAACCACAAAGAGAGAAGCTCAAAGAGATCAAGCGATTAATGGAGCTTTGCAAAGAAAACAACAACCACGTCTCCGCCGATCCATTGAACTGGAACGCGGCGGCGGAAGCTATGAAAGGGAGTCATTTGGAGGAGGTGAAACGTATGGTTGAAGATTATAAGAAAGGGATTGTACGGTTAGGAGGAGAGACGTTGACGATTGGTCAAGTTGCTGCTGTGGCTAGAGGAGGAGGAGGAGGAGCAACGGTGGAGTTAGCGGAGGAGGCTCGTGGCGGAGTGAAAGCGAGTAGTGAATGGGTGATGGAGAGTATGAAGCGTGGGACGGATAGTTATGGAGTTACCACAGGGTTTGGTGCAACTTCACATAGGAGAACTAAACAAGGAGGTGCACTTCAAAAGGAGCTTATTAGGTAAATTTTTTCAACTTTATTATTTCAATATCTTATATTAGTAAGAAAATCTATAATGTACTATTTTATCATTTTAGTTATGTTTAAAACATAAAACTCTAGTTAGTTAGAGACTTGATTTTGAAATTGATATGAAGAATTAAGTGCTATCTAAATAGTTAAAATATTGTTATCTAGTTTTTTTTTTGTTAATCGCTTGAATAGAATTAGTCTAATATGAATATATTTTAAATTTGCTAAAATTTATAACATAATAAATTTTAGATTTTAGAATTTTGGTTATTTGAAAATATATTTATAGCTGGTGAAATTTATAGTTTTTATATTATATATTTAAAATATGTTTTATTTATGATTTATTAGGATACTAATATGCCGACAAAAAAAAAAAAGGATACTAATATTAATATTTAGAAAAAATACTTTACTCGATGTTGATTAGATATATATCTATTTAAATTTTGCTTATAATAAATATGTAGTAGATTTATTTTACTTTAATATAATAGAGTGCATTGAATAGGATGCTAGAATCTGATAGGTAATTAAGTTTGTTTTTAATAATTATGATAATTTCGACAAAAAAGTAATCATGATCATTTTGTTAATACGTGTTTATTGTAGAAATTAAATGCGTTGAAAAATTATAAAACACAGTGAATAAAATTTAGACCCATAATAGTTATAAATAGATATAAAAAATTAATTTTTAATTTGGGGATATATATTTTGAGTTAAGTTAAAATTAAGTGTGATCTTGGTGATCTTTCTTTCGCCTAACAATTTGTTTTGTTTTTTGGTAATCGTTTCACCTAATACTTAGGCGAATATTTAATCGGCAATATTATTAGCTAAATAGTTTGGTGTTTTAGCATAATTACGTTACACGTATATATCGTGAACGTTATTACGTTTAAACTTCATTTTTTTTTTTCATTTTTAGTACAGAAAAAAACAAAAAAAAAAAATCGGTCATTTCAAGTAGGTTTGAGATTTTGACCCGAACAGAATAATTTTTTAAAAAAATTTCGGTTGAAATTAAATAAAATTGGGTTTTGGTTTGGACCTAACTGATCATTTAACATGTTTAATGTTTTTTAAGAAAAAAAATTAAACCAAGTTTAATTTAAAATTTTGAAAGATATACCAAATTCCAATTGACCAAAATTATCCGAATCAGATAAACCAAAATTATCCAAGTCGATCCAAAATACCCGAAATTATTTGGTGATTTGTTTAATTTCTACAAACATTTAATAACCGATAATCGAAACAAAATTTTAATCGATTCAAGTTAATACTCTTTCTAAAACTGAACTAACCAATCAATTTGAATTAAACCGAATCGAATCGCAACTCTAATTTCAACAATAGTTCCAATAAAGATGAACGATTCTATTTTAGTCACGGAAGAAATTAACGATCACATACAATTTATGAACCAATCAGGTTTCTGAACGCCGGAATATTCGGCTCCGGTACAGGAGATACTTCTCACACACTGCCTAAACCAGCAACAAGAGCGGCAATGCTCGTCCGTGTCAACACTCTTCTCCAAGGATACTCCGGTATACGTTTCGAGATTCTCGAAACCATAACAAAGTTCCTAAACCACGAAATCACTCCATGTCTCCCTCTCCGTGGCACCATCACCGCCTCCGGAGACCTTGTTCCACTCTCTTACATAGCCGGACTTCTCACTAACCGTCCAAACTCCAAAGCCGTGAGTTCCTCTGGTGAGATTCTCACTGCTTCTGAAGCTTTTAAGCTCGTTGGAGTTTCGTCTTTCTTTGAGTTGCAACCTAAGGAAGGATTAGCGCTTGTGAATGGGACTGCTGTTGGATCGGGTTTGGCTTCGACGCTTTTGTTTGAGGCTAATGTTTTGGTGGTTTTGTCGGAAGTTATGTCGGCGATGTTTGCAGAGGTTATGCAAGGGAAAGTGGAGTTTACTGATCATCTTACGCATAGACTTAAGCATCATCCTGGTCAGATTGAAGCTGCTGCGATTATGGAACATATATTAGATGGAAGCTCTTATGTTAAAGAAGCTCAACATCTTCACGATATGGATCCTCTTCAAAAACCTAAACAAGATCGGTAACGTTTCTTGTTTCCCAAGTAATATGTTATCGTTGATGTTTTGTTGTGTTTTAGGTAGGTGTGGCTGATCAATTTGATTTTTTAAATATGTGTCCACTCCGTAACAAATTTAATATCGGTTCGGATTATTCGGTTTTCAGATTTTTTGGTTTTTTTTAAATCGGTCTACTCATAAATAAGTTCTATATTGATTCGGTTTGATTCGATTTTACATAAAATATTTTAAAATGAACATTAATCATTAGTTTTATGGATTTAAATATATTTTTACTATATATTTAATTAAAATATATAAATTGTAATTAATTTTAGTTAACAATTCGAGTAATTGAAATTTGATTTCGGTTTGGTTCGTAAAATTTGGTACAAATTTTATTTTATCAATTTGGGTTCGGTTTAATAAATTTTGGCTCCGTTCAATAAATTACTATTCGGTTCAGTAATTTTGTCCATTTTTAGGAGTATCTGGTCTGTTATTCGATTCTCGAGAGTTTGAGTTTTTTAAATGTGCCTATATGGTAATAAACTCTATATAGGTTTTGTTCGGTTTGAATAGTTCATATTTCGTTTTTTCTTTAATTATGTTCATTTAGGAATAAATTTTTATTGGTTTGGTTTTAATTTTGGTTTGGTTCAATTCAATTGAATTCTGTTTCAGTTAGAGAATTTTGATATATAAATTTTTGTAAGGATTTTACAAAATTCAGTTTTGGGTTCGAATTTGATGATTTTCAGTTCTGTTTTGTCAATTGAATTTTCGATAATTTTGCCCATAAAGTAGCTGAGTGGCGTTTCCTATAAAGTTGCAGGTACGCTTTACGCACGTCACCACAATGGCTCGGACCACAAATCGAAGTAATCAGATCCGCAACTAAAATGATCGAGCGTGAGATAAACTCAGTTAACGATAACCCTTTGATCGATGTCTCAAGGAACAAAGCTCTCCACGGTGGTAATTTCCAAGGAACACCGATTGGAACCGCCATGGATAATTCTCGTTTAGCTATTGCTTCAATCGGAAAACTAATGTTCGCACAATTCTCCGAACTAGTCAACGATTTCTACAACAACGGTTTACCTTCTAACCTCTCAGGTGGAAGAAACCCTAGTCTTGATTATGGTTTCAAAGGAGCAGAAATAGCCATGGCTTCTTATTGCTCTGAGCTTCAGTTTTTAGCTAATCCAGTGACTAACCATGTTCAAAGCGCTGAGCAACATAACCAAGATGTTAACTCTCTTGGTTTAATCTCGAGTCGAAAAACAGCAGAAGCAGTAGAAATCCTTAAGCTTATGTCTACGAGTTACTTAGTTGCGTTATGTCAAGCTATTGATTTAAGACATCTTGAAGAGAATCTGAAGAAAGCTGTTAAATCTGCGGTTAGTCCGGTTGCGAAACGGGTCTTAACCGTTGGTTCGAACGGTGAGTTGCATCCTTCGAGGTTTACAGAACGTGATATCCTTCAAGTTGTTGATCGAGAGTATGTGTTCTCATATGTAGACGATCCTTGTAGTCTTGCGTATCCATTGATGCAGAAACTTAGACACATACTTGTAGATCACGCTTTAGCTGATTCGGAGGTTTTCGAGAAGATTGGAGTGTTTGAGTCTGAGTTGAAGTTAGTTCTACCTAAAGAAGTGGAACGTGTTAGAGTTGAGTATGAGGAAGGATGTTCGGTTATAGCTAACCGGATAAAGGAATGTCGGTCTTATCCTTTGTACCGGTTTGTTAGGGATGAATTGATGACTGAACTTCTTACCGGAGAGAATGTTAGGTCGCCGGGAGAGGAGTTTGATAAAGTGTTTGCGGCGATTTCTGATGGAAAGCTTATTGATCCTTTGTTGGAATGTTTGAAGGTGTGGAATGGAGCTCCAATTCCGATCTGTTAAAATGTTTATCTAAGATTGTGTTTTCAGTCACAATGAAACTTTTATTTGTATGTTAAATGCTCTGTCTATGTAATGTTAATGATTTGTTAACTAATATTGGCTAGGGGTGGACAAACGGGAATTTGGGACGGGAAATTTCAGAAACGGGAATGGGACGGGAATTTTGGAAATGAAAAACTTGTCCTATTTTGTTCCATTTAAAATACGGGATGGGAACGAGAATGAGACGGGACGGGAACGGGAATTTCCGAAAAATGTAAATGTACTATTGTAAAATAAAATAAAATTCTAGTATTAATATTTTTATGTAAAAAATAATATATTATTAATAGTCGATAGTCCAAATAAAGATTAAACATTTGTAAGTATCCTTATATAATGAAAATATATAATATAGGAAAAATTGTATCATAAAGCTGTTTTCAAACTGAATATTGCACTCCAACACCCATTCATACTTCCTTTCATTTTAAAATACAACACAATGTTCTATTACTCAAATACCCTTCTCCCAACTTAATATTCACACCCTTCATGTTACAATCCACCGAAAATCCTTTGAACTAGAAGTTAGACCTTTGAACTAGAAGTCAGACACTGAACAATCAACTTTAATTATTATTATCTTGATGGTTAACTTTCCTTATCTCATTGATGCAAAATCATAGCATTTCTCAAAAACTAGTTTCTTATTCAAAAATCAAGAACAAAAACAGACACGGTGGATACAAACTAACGAACAATGTATTAACATGTGTGAAATATTTAATGGGCAACTGACCTAATTATAGATTTCATTATACAACTCTCAATATGATATTACTAGCCACAAAAACCCATACCACGAATTCGCCAATACATGTTCAGTCCAAAACATAATCCCATACCACGAGTTAGCCAATACATGTTCAGTCCAAAACATAAATTCAGTTGTTGTTTTTTTTTTTTGTCATCTACATAAATTCAGTTAAATGGTTAACGTCTGACCACAAATTAGATTAACACAAGTTAGATAACCTGCAAAAATCAGCGATCTCGTCACGAAATATAAATATATATACATATTATACTATCATCAATATGACATTAAGAGACACTAAATAACTTACCATAGGTTATGAAATCGATTATCAGTAAATAGGTTACTAAATACCTAACTATAGGAAGTCAATACAAGAATTAGAAAAATCGATTATCATTCAACAATAATTCAACAAGATGGTTAACTCTTAACCACTAAATAGCTTACCACTCAAGGGTAAAAGAGTCATAGAAATATATTTTTGCATCGATAATCACAAAAATGGTTTCAGAGTGAAAGACATTATTAATATGTGTCGGCCTGTGATAAAAATATCAAAAAGGGTTTGCACTGTAAATCTCTCTATAATATATTTAAGAATATATGAATTTATATATATATAATACTAATAAGATTATTTTATTATTATATATGTATTTTTCCAAATGGGAAATTCGGAAATTCCCGTTCCCGTCCCGTCCCGTTCCCATTGGGAAATCAAAGACTTGTCCCGAATCGGGACACGAAAACATATGAGACGGGAATTTCGGGAACAGGTTCGGGAGAGGATGGGATAAGACGGGACGGAAAATGTGTCCACCCTAATATTGGCTTTTAAAAAAGTAGTCTTTGTGAAAATGCTATAGCCAAGGGAGGCAAAATTCAAACGCAACGAAAGGAGCGAGCCTTGCCATTTCTAACCGTACCGATGTTCCTAAACCGAGTTGAACAAAAATTTCCAATTCTTGATTTGGTTTTGATTATCAATTGATAACGGATCAGAAAAAGTTGAAATGAGTTTAGGGGCCGATTGGTTTGAACGTAGGTTTTTACAGTTGGCTTTAAATACTTTTGGACTTTAGACTGTGAATGATTTTTATTTTAATGAAATTATTGAATTTTTCAAAAAAAGAAAAATTATAGAAAGAGAAATTGTTCTTAGTAAAATAAAAATGTTGAAACAATCGTTTGATTTTTTCTCTTGATTATTATAATATAAAATATAATTCAAAACAGTATGAAAATGGATCTTAAAATCAGAAAAAATAAATAAAGAATAATTGATCAAAATTTTATATTAATAAATTAACATGATCTCATATATTATCTTTTATTACATTGAGTACAAACAAAATTAATTAAAAATGATGAAAGAGAAATTTTAAAACTTTAAAATTTCTATCTACGTGACTTTTAGAAAATGCAAAAAAATGTAGAAGTTAGACTTTTAAGATTGTTATAATTATACCGTCATTAAAGTTTGATTGAGTCAAAAAGACTATGACAATTATAAAAAATTTAAAAGTCTCTACAGTTAAGTAACCAATCAGGCCTAGATATCAGTTTGTTTGATACGCCGAACCGATTAATTCATTTGGTTTGTTGAACCGATCATTTAACAATTTTTTTTGTTCTTCTAAAAATTGAAATTAAACCAAAATAAAGAAAGTAAACTCAATTACCCGAATTAACAAAAAATACTTGAAATTATTCGAATTAGTAGAATCGATATGAAATTATTTGGTAAACTAAAATTCAGTTAATTTCAATAAGTTTTCTAATAGCCGAATTATCTGATAACCAAATCAAAATTTTAATTGGTTTAATTCAGTAACCCAATTTACCACCCGAATTAACCAGAAACAAAAAAAAAAAAACTGAATCAAATTACTCCGAACCGAACTAAACCGCCTAAAAGGAGCAATCAAAGGAGAAGACTTGCAGATTCATATGTTGTTGTGTCTGAATATGAAACCAACACAAAGAGAAGTCTTAAGACTGAAGAAAAGACAATTTTGAGGACGTATTTATATTCTATGTTCGCAAGCGGAACACGATAAATAGTTTAGGCACCGTCCGTGTATGGGTTCTCGCGTTTCCCTCAAGTGAAGAAGAGGAGAGATTAAGCAGACCAAAATGGCGACTCTTTCTTTCTCTCTGTTATCTTCTTCTCCTGTATACAAATCTCGATTCTCGCCAACAAATATTGGTTTCATCTCTTTCTCTCCTCGAACTACTCTCTCCTTATCCACCTACTCCGTTGTCTCGCCGGCGGTGATTTCTATAACCGCCAAGCAGAATCGCCGGAAAAACTCCCTCCAAGGTTCGAATCCTCAAGTTTCCCTTCTCCAGGATTGAAGCACTCGATGAATTGAAATTGAATAGCTGCTTTTATATAATTGTTTATATTCAGTTAAATCAGTAGCTAGCAGCCCATCGGAGACGGTATCGGAATTCGATGAGATGGTCTCTGGTCAGAAACGAAAGTATTACATGCTTGGTGGGAAAGGAGGAGTTGGCAAAACTAGTTGTGCTGCTTCTTTAGCTGTAAGATTCGCCAACAATGGACATCCAACTCTTGTTGTATCTACAGATCCAGCACATTCTTTGAGCGATTCGTTTGCTCAGGTAAACAAGGAAATTCTGTTAAAAAAGTGAACTTTGCAACTCTTGTGGTGTCTAATGTTTTTGGTTGATTTCTAGGACTTGACTGGAGGAATGCTTGTGCCTGTACAAGGACCTGAATCTCCTTTATTTGCTTTAGAAGTATGTGGAAAGTGATGTGTTTTTACTCCTTCTTCGTGTTTTGGTTTATGTGGTGATGATCCCTACACTCAGATTGAGTTTTAATTTATAGCTATGCAACAGATAAACCCTGAGAAGGCAAGGGAAGAGTTTCGTAGTGCGTCACAGGCGAATGGAGGAACTGGAATGAAAGATTTTATGGATGGGATGGGACTTGGTATGCTTGTGGAACAGGTATGTATGTTGAAGCGTTAATGTATTCCAACAAATGGTTTAAATGGCTAATGTATCGAAAATGCATGTTTAGTTTAATGTATTCCTCTTTGCTATAAATTGTGTGAGCCTCAATGTTTCTGATACTAATCTACCTGTTCTGCTTATGATACTGAGTCTGGTTTTTTGGTTGATGAAGTTGGGTGAACTTAAACTTGGTGAATTGCTCGATACACCGCCTCCTGGATTAGACGAAGCCATTGCCATTTCCAAGGTAATTCTGTTATCCTATCTGATCCTTCTTTCTTGTCTTGATTTTGTTGTGTTTCAAATTCTAGTCTCTTGCTGATTGTTAAGAGTGTTGTTCACAGGTCATTCAGTTTTTAGAATCACCCGAGTATAACATGTTCACTAGAATTGTGTTTGATACTGCACCAACGGTGAGACCAAGCTTTGATGGAAAGTTTACTTCCCTTTTTAGTGATAACATAATTGTTAAAGAGAAAGTTTATGCTACTTACAGGGTCATACACTAAGGCTACTCTCTTTACCTGACTTCCTGGACGCTTCTATTGGTAAAATCTTGAAGGTATGAAATGTTGATAAACCATTTCTTCCAAGTTCTTGTGTTGGTTGGTTTACCAATCTCTTCTGCATTTTTCAGCTAAGGCAGAAAATTACCTCGGCTACTTCAGCGATCAAATCAGTTTTTGGGAAAGAAGAAAACAAGCCTGATGCTGTAAGTCTTTGTGTGATATTGGAAGATTTTCTGTTCCTGTTTATATTTTGAGGACATCATTTCATTCCTTGATAGGCCGACAAATTGGAAAAACTAAGAGAGAGGATGGTTAAAGTCCGCGAGCTTTTTCGTGATACAGAGTCAACAGAATTTGTCATTGTCACTATACCAACGGTAATTTCTACACATACATGTCCTTTTAGGTCTTCATATATTTCAAGTTTAGCATAAAAGCATTTCACCTCCCTTACTGATTGTTTTATCTCTTAAAGGTAATGGCTGTGAGTGAGTCTTCTCGGTTAAGTGCTTCCTTGAAGAAGGAAAGTGTCCCCGTCAAAAGACTAGTGGTTAATCAGATCCTCCCACCATCTTCCTCAGACTGCAAATTTTGTTCCATTAAGAGAAAGGTATATATAGATCAGTTCTGTGTAATCATCAACCATGGAGAAGGTGTTCTTGATTTTGTTATGTGATCCCAAAGAAGCAACTAAACTTGGGACAATGAACGTGCAGGACCAAATGCGTGCTCTTGATATGATCCGAGGAGATTCAGAACTCTCTGGTTTGACATTGATGGAGGCTCCTCTGGTAGATATGGAGATCAGAGGTGTTCCTGCTCTTCGCTTCTTAGGCGATATCATTTGGAAATGAGATCATCACACATTATTATTGTTCATTATATGAAAAAGAATAAGCACAGTTGTGTTAGCGAAGACATAAACATAGTTTTGGTATAGATCATGGAGTTGACCTTGTGTGTACCAAAACCTTGATGAGTTTTGTCTTCGTGTCAAAATGAAAATTGACTTGTTTTCCAAATCACTCTGCAATTGGTGGGTGTTAAATGTTCCATTTAATACTTTAGCGGTTAATAAAGATTTATTGCAATTTTTAGGGAGCAAAGTGAAAAGATATTTAGATAGTGACGTGGAAGAATAAGAGGCCTAAATTAAAAAAACAATGGGTCAACGCATGTGTGCAATTAGCTTATTAAAAGAAAAAAGGATAAATTTAGCTCTAAAATTTTCCTTAAAACTGGGAACTCTAAATGACTAAAACACCCCTCTTTCACTTACTGTTTAACTAAGTTCAGAAGGGTGAAACCGTAATTTAGTGATAGTTACATTACAGTAAATTACTTTCCATTTTTGCTTTCTTCTTCTTCCCATGATCGCTTCGCTTCCCAACGCAATCCTCCTCTGGACCTCCCTCTTTCTCTCTCCAACAATCCATGTCGGTCGCTTCTCTTCGCCGTTTAGCAGCCGGAGCGGTAGTAATTGCCGCTGCATCCGGTGGTGCTGTCTTCTTAGCGCCGTCGGTTGCCTCCAGCGACAGAGGCGGTGGTCCGATTCTAGATTCATTGAGGCGTAAAATTGGTGATCCCGCCGCTTTGGTACCGTCTCGATCTGCTCAAGAGTCTACCCTGATTGGAGCCAACGCTTCTAATCCGCTCGATGTCCTCGTCATTGGCGGTGGAGCCACTGGTTCTGGAGTCGCTCTCGACGCTGTTACACGTGGCCTTCGCGTTGGTTTGGTAGAGCGAGATGATTTCTCCTCCGGGACATCTTCCCGATCAACAAAGCTAATTCATGGAGGTATGTGATATAATCATCCATCAGGCTATTCAATCTGTTAACAATAAATATTTGGATTTCGATTTCGGGAGGAGTAACTGAAGAATTGCGAGCTTTGAAATTGGTTTTCTGCCTCTCGTTCTTGTGTATTTGTTTGTTATTTCACTTTCTGAAGGAAATACAATGTTGAGGACATATTTGATTGTAGTGCTCGTTTTTACTCTGTTCTTGATTAGGGGTTCGTTACTTGGAGAAAGCTTTTTTCAACCTTGATTATGGACAGCTGAAGCTTGTTTTTCACGCGCTTGAGGAGCGTAAACAGCTCATTGACAATGCGCCACATCTCTGCAATGCTCTGCCTTGTATGACACCTTGTTTTGACTGGTTCGAAGTAATCTACTACTGGATGGGATTGAAGATGTATGACTTGGTTGCAGGACCACGCTTATTGCATCTCTCCAGATATTACTCTGCAAAAGAGTCTGTTGAGCTTTTCCCTACTCTTGCAAAGAAAGGGAAAGACAAGAGTTTAAGGGGCACTGTTGTGTATTATGACGGGCAGATGAATGACTCACGTGTCAATGTTGGTTTGGCATGTACTGCCGCATTAGCTGGTGCTGCAGTTCTCAACCATGCCGAGGTTGTATCGCTTATTATAGATGATGCTACTAAGAGAATACTTGGTGCTAGGATTCGTAACAATCTCACAGGTACAATGACTAGCAACTTTTTGAACTTAGTCTACCTCATGTTCTGCCATGTGCTATGCAGTTACTCATGAGATGATTCCTTTCCACAGGCCAAGAATTTGACAGCTATGCAAAAGTTGTTGTTAATGCGGCTGGACCGTTCTGTGATTCCATTAGGAAGATGGTTGATGCAGATACAAAACCAATGATATGTCCAAGCAGCGGTGTACACATTGTGCTGCCTGATTACTATTCTCCTGAAGGGATGGGCTTGATAGTCCCTAAAACTAAGGATGGTCGTGTTGTGTTTATGTTACCGTGGTTGGGAAGAACAGTTGCAGGCACTACAGACTCTAACACGTCAATCACTTCGCTTCCAGAACCTCATGAAGATGAGATTCAGTTTATTCTGGACGCAATCAGCGACTATCTGAACATTAAGGTATGTCCAAATTCAGCTTAGAGATCAATAATCAGTCCAATTAGACCCATATCTATCTCTCTGATCTAACATAAAATTTCACTAGGTTCGACGTACTGATGTTCTTTCGGCTTGGAGTGGTATCCGTCCTTTGGCCATGGATCCAACAGCAAAGAGCACAGAGAGTATATCCAGAGACCACGTTGTATTCGAGGAAAGTCCTGGTCTGGTTACAATCACAGGTGGAAAATGGACAACTTATCGAAGGTGAGGGAGGTATAGAAAATAGCTAGGTGTTGTTAAAAGCTGTGACATTATTGCTCATTGATGATTTGTTTCAGTATGGCGGAAGATGCAGTTAATGCAGCAATCAAGTCTGGAAATCTGAAACCAAGCAATGAATGTGTAACACAGAATCTACAGCTTATGGGTTCTTATGGATGGGAATCATCTTCCTTCACAGCTATTGCACAGAAATATGTGCGTCTGAAGAAAACATACGGTGGTAAAGTAGTTCCAGGAGCTATGGACACAGCTGCTGCAAAACATTTGTCTCATGCTTATGGTTCAATGGCTGACCGAGTCGCCACCATAGCTCAGGTTTGGTTCCATATCAGACTCTTCCTTCTTCATGTCCTCCGTTAGACTTGACAACATTTGATGAGAGCTTTCGGATTGACCTTTTTCTATTGCAGGAGGAAGGTTTAGGGAAACGTTTGGCACATGGACATCCATTTCTGGAAGCAGAGGTTGCTTACTGTGCAAGGCACGAGTACTGCGAATCAGCAGTTGATTTCATAGCAAGGAGATGTAGAATCGCGTTCTTGGACACAGACGCAGCGGCGAGAGCGTTACCACGTGTGGTGGAGATTCTAGCAAATGAACACAAGTGGGATAAGTCGAGGCAGAAACAGGAGTTGCAAGAAGCAAAGGACTTTCTTCAAACTTTCAAGTCTTCCAAAAACGCACAGTTTAACGATGGTAAACACAACTAAAAGTGGTATAATTGAGAAATTTGCAAACTCACTCTTTTATTTTTATTTAATTTATTATTTTCTTCTAAATATTCCCAATTACTTTGGATTTTGGGTACTAACTAGTGACTACGAATAATCGAATAATGTACGGGTGGAATAATACTATGGCTACTCAAATGTTTCTTTGGATTATTTTTATATACTAAATGTCAACTTTTTTATTTTTGATTTTGTCAACCTACTAAATGTCAACTTAAGACCCACGTTTATTGTTATTATGTACAGTAGCATTATGTATTTTTTCAAGATTACAAATTAAAATTTTCTACTTTGGAAAATTATTCAAATTGTTGATTGTATAGATAATTGGTAAAATTGATAGATTTTCTAAAATATTATAATTTTTATTTTGAAAAAATTAATTTAAATCGTTTGCAAGAATTTTTAAATTTGAGAAATTATGTCAATTTGATGGATAATAGTCTACAAATATGAAACGTTAGAATTTTGTAATTTGAGAAATTATGTTAATTTGATGGATAATAGTATACAAATATGAGATATTATGTGAAACGTTCGAATTTGTATTTTGACAAAGTATGTTGATTTGGTAGATAATGGTTCGATTTCGTAAAAAGGCTGACTACTAGACTACTTGTATTTGGGGAAATTATGATGATTTAATGAATAATATAGTAAACAAATTTTTAGAGATTTTTTGTAATAAGTGATTTGTGTATTTTAGGGAATTTCGCTAATTTGATGAATATTGTCGTTAAAAAAAGGGATAATAGTCTACAAAAATAAAGAGATTTCTAGAATGCTAGAATTTTGTAATTTGAGAAATTATGTTGATTTTGTGGATTATAGTTCATAAAGATGAGATATTTTGTAAAATACTAGAATCATACATTTTGAGAAATATGTTTATTTGGTGGATAATAGTCCATGAAACGAAGAGATTTTTTAAATCGTTATAGCTTTATATTTTGAGAAATTATGATGATTTGGTAGATAATAGTCCATGATAATTAAGAAGTTTTAAAACACTACTATTTAATATTTGGGGAACTGAGCTAATTTAGTAGATAATAGACCACAAAAACAAAAAATATTTTGTAAATGGTTAAGTTTTATATTTTGAGAAATAAAGCTTGTTTGATGGAAAATAGTCAATAAAAACAGAGATTTTGTAAATTCTAGTATTTTTATATTTTGAAAATTATGATGATTTGGTGGATAATAGTCCATGAAAATTGAGAAATTTTGTAGAACTCTATAATTTTTTATTTTGAAAACTTATTCTTATTTTTCGAGAAATAAACAATGAAATTTAGAGATTTTGTAAAAGACTAGTTTTTAGTATTTTCAGAAATTATGTTATTTTGTGGATAGTACTTCATGAAAATTGAAAGATTTTGTAAAACGTTTGAAGTTTGAATTTGGGGAAATTATGCTAATTTTGTGGATAATACTTCAAAAATTTGAGAGATTTTGTAAAATTTTAGAATTTGGTATTTTGAGAAATTATGTTTGATTCAATGGATACTAGTCCATGAAATTGACAGATTTTGTAACACAATAAAATTTTGTATTTTTAGAAATTATGTTGATTTTATGTATAATAGTCCATGAAATCTAATAAGTTCTGTAAAATCTAGAATTTAGTATATGAGGAACTACGAGAATTTTGTGGATAAAGTCTATGAAAATTAAGAGATTTATTAAAATAAGAATTATCTATTTGGAAAATTATATTAATTTTATGGATAATAATCCATTAAATTTAGTAGCTGACAAAAGATATAACCGATAAAAAGTTTGATTTTTTCAAAGATTATTAATATTACTAGGAGATTACCCGCGCGATGCGCGGGTTTAACTTTAGTTTTATATTTTTATGTGACTTTGTATA
>OVAU01001355.1:0-15176 GCA_900406315.1 Biscutella laevigata subsp. laevigata
TACTTAACCGAACCAAAACTAACTGAACCAAATAAACCAAAGCACAAGTCATCCGAACCAATTTCAACCAAATAATAATTTATCGCCATATGGTCACACTATCAATAACATCACACTAGCATAACAGTTAAACCCGAACTAAACAAATTAAACCAAAACAAATAAAAACTAAAACGCTTTTAATTCAAAGTAGTAATATATTATATTTATGCTAATATTGAGCACGAATATCACATTGGTCTAGTTGTCACCTCACCTCTATGTGTGCGCGTTGGACCTGGGTTCGAATTCCCCTGACAGCATTTGAGCGATTTAATTTGCAATTCCTCATGGGGAACGCAACTGTCAAGGGAGTGTTCACCCGAGGTACCACCGGCTGCAGCAGGTTACTAATTCTTTTTTTTTTCTTTTTTTTTAATTAATTTTTTTTAATTCATACCCACGGAAAACCCACGAAATAAATTCGTGGCAAAGAAGTACCCACGAATATTTTCGTGGCTTTTCCGTGACAAACTCGCTCCGAAATAGCCACGAATATGGTTTAGCCACGAAGCTATACCCACGAATTTTGTTTCGTGGCTAATCCGTGGCTAAATTGCTATACCCACGAAAAAAGATTCTATACCCACGAAAATTGGCGTGGCTATAGCTGTTTTTTTACTAGTGGTCCCATAAAGTCGATGCCCCACACATCAAATACCCCGACTTCCATTATCGGGTTCTGAGGCATCTCATTCCTCTTACTGATATTTCCACTAGTGACAAAAATTGTATAGTCACGAAAAATTTCGTAGATATAAGCTATTTTTCGTGGCTATATGACTTTAGCCACGAAATACAATTCCTGGGTATAGGCTCATGGGAAACTAGATTTTGTGGCTAATTCGTGGCCAATTTGCCACAAAATAGCCACAAAAAAATTCATGGGTTTCGTGGTTATTTTTGCCACGAAATTGTTCGTGGGTTTTTCGTGGCTAATTAATCATGAATTTAAAAAATAAAAATTATATATATTACATGTTCATTATAATATTTATATTATTAATTAATAAAAATTATTATATTAATAAATTAATTATTAGTTGAAAAAAATAATTATTAAATATTTTAATTTTACTTATTATTTTATAATTTACAATTTAAATTAAATAAATACAACAAATATAAATAAAATAAAATAAAAAAGAAAACTAGATCTCGTCCGTCCTCGCCGCTGCCTTACCGTCGACCTCGCCGCCGTTCCGCCTTGCTCGCTCGGTCGCCGCTCCCCCATGCCTCGAAGCTTCGCCTCCGATCTCTGCCTCACCTCCACTCGCCGCCTTGCCTCCTCTCGTCGACTCGCAGCTTCACCTCCGCGTGGTTTCTGGAGATTCGGTCGCATGAGAGGTAAAGATTGAAGATTGAATACACGACGTCTCGTCGCGCGGCTTTTATCCTCGACTCATCTGGGCGTCTCTTCGCCTCCTCCAGCCGTCGTCGTCTTCAACGGCTTATCCGGCGTCGTCGTCTTCAGCGACTCATCCGGCGTCGTCTTCTTTTGTAATTCTCTTTGGAGAAAAAATCAAATCCATTTAATTTCAGGTTTAATCTTAGTTTAATTTCAGTTCTTCTATTGTCTTTTAATTTCTTGTATATATCATGATCAAGCATGAACTCACCATGGGATTTTGTGTTTCAATCATGATTAGTGAGTAGTCATTCCCTAAGTGAATGAGTTAAGTAGATTAGGGTGATTAACTTATTGATTATGATGCTTAGGGTTTAGATTGTTGGTTATCTTCACTTGATTGATGTTCTTAACGCTAGATTGGACTTAGCTACGCGAATCTAGAACTTAGACAAATTGTTGCCCAAAAGGTGTTTGATGAAATGTCTGAATGAATCAATTAAGTGCTAAATGAATCCTAGCCAAGGAATTGTGGTAGGACTATTTAGTAGTTGCATAAACTAGGATTATTTATGTTCTTTTTACGCTTAAGTAGGATTGTTAGTGAAAAAAAATCCTCTATTGACTTAGACTATATGAATTCTCAATAGTCCTAATATGTGATTCACTCTAGGATTGGTTCGACATTAAACCCTCTATACTACATTTGATTGATATAAGGACACTATCATGGGTTCTTTGGTTTTTATTCATGTGGAGGACCACAAAATTTGTTGGTACCTCAACTCCCCTTAGCTTGATTGACAAATTTGTTAGCATACCCATTGGTTTCTTGTTGGTGCTATCTGCTAGGACCAATAATATCTTGCAAGGGTCAAAACAAGAAAACCCAAGTCTTTCTGCTACATATAAAGGCATAACATTCACACTAGCTCCTAGATCCTCAAAGTTGTCATCCAATTGAATGGATGTTAAAATGCAAGGGAGAGTGAAACTCTCTGGATCCGCTAGCTTAGCTGGATCGGTCTCACTAGGAGGTGGGGGAGGTAGAGTGTCGGTGAGTATCACGATTCTTACAAAAATCTTGCACTGCGGCTTCAAATTCCTTCAATTTGGTACGAAGTTTCTCTTTTTGCGTTTCAGTGAAGTTTGGACTATCCAATAGTCCCTTGAACTTAGGTAGTCTTGTCTTCATGGCTTGAATATCAAGACCAAGCTGGGCTTTGTACTAAGCCAAATACCGACCCGGGAAGGTAAGCTTGGGCACATATACATTAAGTCATTTCTCTATAAACAAAGTCTTTCCTTGGCTTTCCTTTACATCATCGATCCTCAAGATAAGTTCATGTATAAGCGCTTCCCCAAACTGGATCTCATTTTCCTCGATAAGCTCATCCGTGGAAATCACATTGACATACTGCTCTTTAAGAGTTCTGTTTTTCCCAGAAGTAGGTCCATTGGGCGCTTAGAAGGAGAGGCATAAACAAATTGGTTGTCTAATGTCTTCAAGTGGGAAGCCATAGACTCAACCTTGCCACTAAGGTCGGTGTAGAGATGGTCCACCTTAGCGTGGATTTCCTTCTTGAGGTGGCAAAGTCAAAGGTGTTTCTAGTTTACCGTTCAATCAGTTGCTTGAGCAATGCGTTCGTCTGCAACTACCAGTGCTACATTCGTCAGTGAGAAGCTAGGAGGCGATACACTCAACTACCCAACTTACGAAAAGAAGCTCTATGCACTTGTTAGAGCCTTAAAAACGTGGCAGCACTATCTGTGGCACAAGAAATTTGTGATACAACTAATTAGGAGTCCTTGAAGCATTTGAAAGGCCAACGAAGTTGAACAAAATACATGCTCGTTGGGTCGAATTCATTGAGACTTTTCCTTATGTCATAACATACAAGAAAGGTAATGATAATGTGGTTGTTGATGCATTTTCAAGAGGTACACTCTACCCTCTCGTTTAAATGTTAGATTGTTAGGTTTCGAACAACTTAAGGATCTATAGTCAACTGATTCTGATTTTCAGGATGCTTATAGGAAATGTGATAAACATACTCTAGGCCATTACTTTAAGCACGATGGTATTTATTCTATGATAATAAGCTTTGTGTACCTAACTATTACATTCGAGAGTTGTTGACTAGAGAAGCTCATGGAGGTGGCTTGATGGGTCATTATGGCATTTATAAAACATTGAATTTGATGCAAGATCACTTCTTTTAGCCAAGCATGAAGAAAAATGTGGAGAGAATCTGCTTTCAATGCATCAAGTGCAAACATGCTAAGATTAAGGTCTACCCCCACAATTTGTATACCCTTCTACCCATTGCATCTCATCCTTGGCAGGATATCTCTATGGATTTTTGTTAGGATTGCCTAGAAATAAGACTGGAAGAGATTCAATATTTGTGGTAGTTGATAGATTCTCTAAGATGACACATTTCATACCATGTCATAAAGTTGATGATGCATCTCATTTAGCTAATTTATTCATTAGAGAAGTTGTTAGGTTGCCTTAAATGTCTAGATAAATTGTATCTGATAGAGATACCAAGTTTCTAAGTCACTTTTGGAGAATTTTGTGGAATAAAATAGGTATCAAGCTTCTGTTTTCAACTACTTGTCACCCCCAACCTGATGGCAAACTGAGCTAGTTAATAGGACAATGTCAATGTTGCTTATGGCCTTGATTAAAAAAAACCTTAGGACTTGGGAAGAATGTTTACCCCATGTTGAATTTTCTGATAATCATACTAAACATTTTGCTTTTAAATTTTCTCCATTAGAACTTGTTTATGGTTTTAATCCTCTTGCCCCTTTAGATTTAATTCATTTACATTTGAGTGAGAGATTAAGCACAAATTGGCAGAAAAAGTCTAAGCAAGTTAAGAAGCTCCATGAGACGACCAAGGAGAACATAGAAGTTAAGACAAGACAATATGCCAAGCAAAACCAACAAGGACAAGCGTGAGAAGATCTTTGACGTGGGAGACTAAAAGTGGATCTACCTAAGAAAGGAGAAGTTTCTAATAGTGAGGAACTCCAAGCTAAAGCCACGCATAGATGGGCCATTTCAGATCACCATAAAGATCAATTACTACTCCTATCAATTGGATTTTCAAGGTAAGTATAACATATGTTCTAGCTTCAATGTTTATGACTTAGTGTCTTTCATCGCTTATGAAGCAGATTTGAAGACGAATCCTTTTCAACAGCGAGGGGATGATGTAATCATGACCCGCAAGGAACCACGAGCTGAACTTGTTGTTGAGCAAGGAGAAAACACCTTAGAGATGGTGAGTGATATGAAGCTTAAAAGCGACGAATTAGAGGGGCTTGCTCATCTAGAGCGTGAAGAAGATGCCTTGAAGAAAGCTACTTGTCCTATACCAAGATCCAAGACTAAGAAGTTTGTTGGAGTCATGATGCACACTTGGAAAAGTCTAGAAGAGCACACAACACACTTGAAGCTTGAAGAAGATAATTCAACTATTAATTGCATTCAAACTCAAGATGTGATTCAATTTTAGAAGTGTTCAATATTGTACTCTTTCATGAGTCTAGTTTTATCCCAATGGATTACTAGACCAAAATTTGATGAGGTAAATTGAGCACTTGCCACGCCTAAATATGGATACCAAGGAGAAAGACTAGAGATCATTAATTCAAGACATGAGAGAGTCAATCACAATAACACCCCTCCCCCCTACTCTTTAGGGTATCATTTTATTTCACTTGTTTAATATTTATATGTTCGTTTCTCGAATTAAAAAACTATAGTTATCTTTTATAAAAACGAGTTTCAACTCATGGATAACTCATCTTGTGCAAGTGTGTCATATCTTGTAAAGAACAAATTTGGTGTGTAATATCCAGAGGCATAGGTGTATCAAGAGATTTTAATCCCTCATGTGGTCATGCCATCGATCCATTCCTTATTCCTCAACTCTGTCCATCCATCAAAACAGCCGGTGACACTTCATTCATCTCATTCACCACCTCGCACCATCCTTTCCATTCCATCAACTCCTTTTCATCCTTAGATCTAAGCTCAAGGTGTGTTCTTTCCTAGGGGAGATCATATCACCAAGGGTAAACACGTTTGAAAAAGAAATCATTGATGTTAGGTTGTTTCTGGAACATTTGTGGCTTTAGATTCTCAAAGAAGCACACGATTATCGGAATTTGGTTTCGAGAAAAGTCGATTTTATTCGATGCTCTTCTTGAGACTAGGATTCGACTCCACTATGCTTCTAAGATTCGTCAGAAAGTCTTCCCCAATAGGGCTCATGGTCCTACTTTAACCTAAACGAATTGATAAGTTAGAATTTTTGGTGTCTAGCCTATCAATGTGGAGTAGTATTAGTGGTAAGGTTGGGTGATCAACGTTGTCGAACCAACTCAGGAGGAAATAACACACTATTTATGTGATGATATTTTGTTAAGTCTAAGTTGAAAAGATAGGAAAGTTTATGTCACTAAACAATCCTATAATCGATGACAATAAATAAAATTCAGAAATAAAAGATAACTCATGGATCATGGCAATTGAAATTGGCAGTTCTTTTCATGCTAGCAGATGGTTCAATTCACACAAATCAAGCTTGTCTTTTGTCTAGAAATTTCTAATGTAGATTAATCCACTCCCGTGGTAGAAACCTTTTCTTAATCATGCTTCTAAACAATCCCTTGAAAGAAAACACAATTAGAAAGCAAGAAAAACAATTTCATACAACAATCAATCACACTTAAACAATCCCTTGGAAAGACTAGATTGACAACAATTTCATTGGTTCAGGAATTTCATCAAGCACCTTCCGGACAAAGGAATTCCTAAGATCTAGACTAGGTTAGCTACTCCTATTCTAGCATTAAGATCATGAAATCGATGAAGACATTATATTTAGTTCAGTCGTAAACCATTCTAGCAATAAAAAAACCCATTCCTAACCCTAATCCGTAAGCTATATGGAACTACTCACAACCCATATCTAGAACACTTAGGGAGTTTCTAGACATGTTTTGTGAAGGGGAATAAGGTTAAGAAGACAAGAAATCAAAAAGAGAGAAAATCAAAGAAAAGTAGAACTGCAATAGAAAATACCAAAATCTTTTAGACGTAATCTCCAATTTAAAATCAAACTAGAGAGAAAAACTAGGTTAAAAATGTGCTTAGGAAAAATAAAATCAACTTAGGGTTTAGTAATTAGGATCCCTTTATATAGGAAGCCCAAAATTATAAAGAATAATCTTATGGTGATCAGTATGCTTCGTCCGTCTGATGTTTGGGGTGTGGATCAGTCAGCGTATCAGGTGATCTTGACTAGTCCTCATTTCCTGAAGTTCCTGTCTGATATAAACATGAGAGACAAGGATTCAAAGGCCAAGCATGAGGAGATGTCTCTACAAGTTCCATCAGGCCCCATTACACGAACAAGAGCAAGAAGGCTTGCTTGATCCATGATGTGTGTGATGGAAGACTTGGAAAAGCACTACTACCACTTGAAGAAGAAGGAAGAGCCGGACCCGTGCAACTACCTCCTCATGTCTTCAATTTCTTAGATCGGTCTTGAGAGGTCCGGGGTACTCTTTTCCCTTAGGTGGGTTTTGTCCCAAAAGGGTTTTCCCACCAAGGTTTTTAATGAGGCCCATTGCACGAAAACCTTCTCATGTAAGACGTGTCTAAAAAGGATTAAAACCGTGATGAGCGTTGCTCCTTTATGACGTGTCTTTCTGTCCTTTTCATTTTTGGCTTTTTTCCCAAGGGTTTAGGGCTTCCTTTTTGCCTTTGAGTATTTAAACTCTTTTGTATGCAAACATTTAAGATAACTAGCATTTTTAATCAAAAACTGAGAGGTTTTCTCATGTTAGTTCATCTTAAGTGTGTGATATCTTAAGGACCCTAAATGTGTCATATCTTAGGTCTTTCAAGGTGTATCCAAGGAAAACCTATAGTCTTGGTGGTTCTTTTCACTTTGCCGTCTCATCGTTCCCATTTCACAGCCGTTCATGTCACGTTTTTGCCAAGGTTGCCGGAAAATCAAGACGTCTCTGTTCCACCAATCTATCTCCGACTTTCTCCAACTTATCTCCTCAGCATATCACCCTCTTTACGCCACCACACGATCCAAGAAGATTCAAGTCCATCAGAGCTTAAAAAGGGGGTTGTCGTGAGGTTAGGACGCGCCTGCGTACAGATGGCGAATCTCCGTACCACGGCTTGCCGACTGTCCAACAAACGACGACCTCAAATTTCCTAGAGCCGAACATTCGATTTCCTTGACCTATCTTTTGCTCACAGCTCTCTCTAGATCCCCTTTGATCACTCACCAATTTTCAGCTCAAGTGCCCGAACCATCGTCGATTTCTCTCTCCTTTGGCTGCGGCCTTAACGGCGAACCCTTACGCGTTACTCTTCAAGCCGATCCTTCCTTCTTCAACCAAGGTGGTGTCACGTGGTATCATAGCACTTGAAGAGGCTCGCCGTACACTCTCAGGGAGTTTTCTTTCCACCCATTTCATTTTTACGTCTTTGTTTTTTCGTTCCATTGCATGTTCTTTGTTAAACCTAAGAAAAACAGGTTTGAGCTTTTACATTTTCCGTGTTTGAATCTTGGTTTTTAGTGTCTTTTCTTTTGAAAACCTAAAAGATTTTATCTTTTTACTTACTAACCTAGTTTTGCTAAAGTTTGTCTTTTGCATCGGTATTAACTTTGTCATTTCAAACTTTGAATTTAGTAACAATGGCTTCCAAATAAGTTTGTGTGTTTTTGCAGTGGCTTTTAGCTTGAAGAAGACGAGGCAAGACAGAGAAATTCAAAAAGAAAAGAAGAAAAAGAAGAACGAAGGAAAAGGAGGAAAACGCTAAAGTTGGCACGGCCATACCTTGTGGTCCCCGTCGTATGATCCGCAACTGTCAAAAGGTTGCCCCATCTCCAACGTGAAAACCACGGCGTCTCACGTATACCACACTTGCCTCTCAAGCTAACCCTAACCAAAGGATGCCCCAACTCCAACTTCCACATCCACCAATCAGAAGTTGCTCCACCGGCGCCTGAGGTTGAGCTCATGGCCGATCCTCCCGAAAGAGTCACCGCGCCAAACCTCCGAGAACAACCAACTCCTATAACTGAAGCTGCCTTGACTAGGATCATAAAAGACATACTAGAGGCGAACGCAAGTACCTGGACCCCTCCTCCTCCAGTCCAAGTTGTTGTGGCTCCTCCGCCAACCCTTAGACGACCTCAAGAGCAAAATGTTTACCTAGATGAAGAAGAACACCAATATCCTCAAAGAATTAGGCCATGGAGACATCCCCGAGGACCTCATCCAAGACAGCAAGATGAATGGCTCCAAAATAGAAGGAGCTTTGAAGAGGAAAGTCACTTTGATATTCCGGAGCCAAGAGGAGAACCACAGAGAATCTCGAGAGAACCAAGGCCAAATAATGCTTATCCGAAGTACTATGATGAAGAAGATGAGCACTCAGACAACACCAGCCAAGCTTCTCAACGTCCTCACAACTGAGATCCAAGGAGAGAAAGGGTTGAAGGAATCAAGCTCAAGATTCCTCTTTTCCATGACAAGAGTGACCTAAGTGCTTACTTTGAATGGAAAAAGAAGATTGAACTAGTTTTCGATTGTCGTTGGTACTTTGAGATCAACAAAGTGAGAGTAGAAGCCACATAGTTCCATAACTATGCTTTGAGTTGGTGGAACCAACTAGTCACTTCAAGAAGAAGGAACGGGGAACCTCCCTTTCAGACTTGGGCTGAGCTAAAAGCGGCCATGAGAAGGAGATTTGTGCCCAACCATCACCACCGGGATCTTCATCAAAGGCTAAGGAGATTAACTCAAGGATCCAAGACGGTTGAAGATTACTTTCAAGAGATGGAGATGCTTTTTCTCCGATATGACCTTAGAGAAGATCGTGAAGCCACTATGGCTAGATTTCTTGGAGGATTGAACCGAGAAATCCAATATTTGGATCTATAACACTATGTTGAGTTGGAAGAGATGCTGCAAAAATCTGTGATGATTGAGCAATGATATGCATGGTTTTTATTAGGATCTTGATAATATTTTATGCTTATTTAGTATGGTTTTTGTTGCATTTATAATCTTTTAGGATTGCATTTGTGCATATTTTTCATTTCAGGTGATCAAAGAGGACTTAGCCAAGAAAGGGGAGCATTTAGAACCAAGAAGATCAAGAATCAACAAGAATTGGAGCTGGATCGGGCAACTGGATCGACCTGTTTTGGCCGATCCAGACAGAAGAAAGTTTCAACCTTGGATCGACCACAAGGATCGGCCAAGACCGGCCGATCCAGATCACCAAAGATCACACCTTTATGGATCGATGACAAGGAACATGCAGTTTTGGCCGATCCAGTGCGTTTCTAAAAGTCAACAGACGAGATTTCAGTGTTGACCAGCCAATTTTACTTGATTTGGAACCACTATTTAAGCTTTCTAAACGTAATTTCTTTTGCCTCTTTTACTACTTTTGTGAAAGATCTTGAAAAACAATGCTAAGTTTGATCTAAGTTTGCTTTTAATGGAAGATTGAAGTTTTTTTTTCTCATCTTCTTCATCTCTTTACCTTTAAGCTTTTGATTTTAAGTTTTGATCATGCTAAAGCATGAATCCCTTATGGGATTTTGTGTTTTGGTGATGATTTGTGAGTAGTCTTCATTTCTAAGTAAATGGATTGAGGAGATTTGGTGATTAGGGAATATATATTGGTGTTTAGGTTTTGATTCTTCCATGTTCTTCATGATTTTGTGTTCTTAATGCTAAAATGAAATTGATCACTTTGTTTTAGATTTAATTGCATCTTATCTGACATGAGAGTGTTGTTAGGTTGCGAGATCTGAGCATTGACATGCTAAATGATCTCTATTCATGAGAATGTTTTACGATTGTTTAGAAGTTGAAAGGAATTGTTATTAATGTTTTCTGAATTTTGAATCTGGCCAAGAGATTGTGTGGATCTTGTTTGGAATAGGAGTCTTTGCCACGAGAGTGGACTGATTCATGTTTGATATTCCCAGACTTAATTCTTGCATTTTTATGTTAGTATTGAGCACCATGTTCTTGCACTTAATCACCTAAATCAACCCTTATATCCATTTGCTTAGGATTTCCATTTCTGTTCTAAGTTTCGTTCAGTTTGTGTTTGCTTATCATTTACTGCAGTTGACCTTCTTAATTACTTGCTTTATGCCTTCTAAGTTATGCTTTTCATTTAGGATAGTTGAGTGACAGCTTCGATTCCTGATTTGTTTAGACTGGTTGAACTCTTTATATAACTGATTGATCTAGTAACATCCTGATTCGGTTCGACATTCTTCACCCACCATCATTTTGCATAACTAAGAGAACATCTTCACCCACTCTTCTAATCTCATAGGAGTGGTTGGGTAAAGACCTTCTTATCAAGCAACAAATCAAGTGGAAAGGAAGATCACCTTTCAAGCCACATTATAGTAAAGACCATAAGCCAACTTATGCCAAGGAATTGGACGCCTCCAAGAAGCCTTTCACTCCGGTCACTAGGGAAGTTACCAAAGAGCAACCTAACCCTTTCAAAGACAAGGGCAAGGGAATAACCAATCCAACAAGGACTCGAGATGTTAAGTGTTTCAAGTGCCGAGGCCGAGGACACTATGCTAATGAGTGTATCAACAAAAGGGTCATGATCATTCTTGAGGATGGAGAATACTTATCCGAGGATGAAGAGGCCATTCAAGAAAAGTCCTCCAAAGAGTGTGACGAAGAAGCTGCAAGATGTGAACTCTTGGTGTCTCAGAGAGTTTTGAATTTGTTTCCCAAGGAGAAAGAAGATGCCCAAAGAGACAACTTGTTCCACTCGTGGTGTTTTGTGAACAAGAAGGTGTGCAACCTAATCATAGACGGAGGAAGTTGCACCAATGTGGCTAGCACCACCATGGTAAAGAAGCTCAACCTTGAAATGCGGAAACACCCACAGCCTTACAAACTCCAATGACTCAACGATGAAGGAGAAATGAAGGTCACTCGTCAAGTCATCGTTCCCATTGCCATAGGCAAATATGAAGATGAAATCATTTGTGATGTCTTTCCAGTGGAGTCTGGACACAAAGACTTGGCAATATGATCGAAGGGTTCTTCACAACAGCTTTACCAACAAGTACTCCTTCGAACACAACGGAAAGAAGATCATTCTTCTCCCCATGACTCCTCCAGAGGTTTCCCAAGATCAAATTCACCCGAGAAAGAAGAATGAGACAACCACTAAGGCCTCCAACTTTCTTGTCAATCCAAGTGTAGTAAGGAAATCCTTATATGCTAAACAAACAATTTTACTTTTTGTCTATAAGGAAGCTCTTAGTAGCTTAACTAACCCATCATCAGACCAACTGAGTGAACTTAAGGATCTATTGCATAGATTTGAGGATGTTTTTCCAGGTGAGGATGTTCAAGGACTTCCTCCTCTAAGGGGCATTGAACACCAAATCGACTTTGTCCCCGGAGCCACTTTCCCGAATCGGCCGGCTTATAAAACCAATCCCTTGGAGACCAAGGAAATTCAAAGACAAGTTGAAGAGCTGCTTAGCAAGGGACAAATACGTAAAAGCCTAAGTTTTTGTGCTATACCTGTGCACTTAGTGCCTAAGAAGGATGGATCTTGGCACATGTGTGTAGATTGTCGAGCAATCAACTTCATACGGTTAAGTATCGCCATCCCATACCTCGTCTTGATGACATTCTTGATGAACTTCATGTCTCTAAGATCTTTTCCAAGATAGATTTAAAAAGTGGATATCACCAAATTAAAATGAAAGAAGGAGACGAATGGAAAACGGCTTTTAAGACTAAACATGACTTATACGAGTGGCTGGTGATGCCATTTGGCCTAACCAATGCTCCAAGCACTTTCATGAGAGTAATGAACCATGTCCTTAGGAAATTCATAGGATTTTTGTGGTGGTCTACCTTGATGATATCTTAGTCTATATCAAATGCTTGATTGATCATGTTAAACACCTAGAATCAGTTTTAGAAGTGCTTAGACATGAACAACTCTATGCCAATCTTGCCAAATGCACTTTTTGAACGAATAACCTAGTGTTTATAGGTTTTGCTGTGACAGCTGAGGGTGTGAGAGTTGATGAAGAAAAGGTCAAAGCAATTAGAGAATGACCAACTCCCAAGACAGTGGGAGAAGTGAGGAGCTTCCACAGCCTAGCCGGCTTATATCGGAGGTTTGTTAAGGACTTTAGCACTCTAGCAGCACCAGTCACCGAGGTCATCAAGAAGACAGTATGATTCAAGCGGGAGGATGCTCAAGAGAAGGTTTTTTTATCCTTGAAGGACAAACTCACCAATGCTCCATTACTTGTTCTACCCGACTTCTCCAAGACCTTTGAAATATAATATGATGCTTCATGCTTTGGGGTAGGAGCTGATCTCATGCAGACAAAAGACACATTGCTTACTTAAGTGAGAAGCTTGGAGGAGCGACCTTGAACTACCCTACTTATGATAAGGAAATGTATGCAATTGTTGGAGCAATACAAACTTGGCAACATTACTTATGGCCGAAGGAGTTTGTGATTCACACCGACCATGAATCCTTGAACAAGAGACATGTTAGATTGGTTTAATTCATTGAGACCTTTACTTATGGTATAGCTTACAAGAGAGGTAAGGACAATGTAGTAGCCGATGCATTGTGTCGGAGGTACACTCTTCTCTCTAGCTTAAATGCTAGGCTCTTAGGCTTTGAGCAATTTAAGGACTTACATGCTAATGATACTTATTTTAAGGATATCTATATAGAATGTAAACTTTGCTTAGGGAAGCTCATTGTGGCGGCCTTATGGGACACTTGGGAGTGGATAAGACTATGAAGGTAGCTCAAGACCATATCTTTTGGCCACACATGAAGAGAGATGTTGTGAGGATATGCTCCCAATGCTTGAAATGCAAGCAAGCCAAAGCCAAGGATCAACCCCTCGGTTTGTACACCCCTCTACCCTAAGCTCTCATCCATGTCATGATGTGTCTATGGACTTTGTTCTTGGCTTGCCTAGGACTAGACATGGGCATGATTCGATACTTGTGGCAGTGGATAGATTCTTAAAAATGGCTCACTTTATACCATGTCATAAAACCGATGATGCATCCAACATTGCTAATTTGTTCTTTAGAGAAGTTGTTAGGTTGCATGACATGCCTAAGTCCATAGTTTCGGATAGAGACAACATATTATTAGGTCATTTTTGGAGAACCTTGTGGAATAAATTGGGAACTAAATATCTTTTCTCTACAATATGTCATCCCCAAATTGATGGCCAAACGAAAGTTGTAAATACAACTATGGCTATGCTTCTTAGGGCCTTGATTAGGAAGAATTTGAGAACTTAGGAAGATTGTTTACCTCATGCTGAGTTTGCATATAACATTGCTAAGCATTCAGCCACTAAGTTCTCTCCCTTTGAAATTGTATATGGGTATATGAGTGAAATTCTAAGTATAGATGGGAATAAGAAAGTGGAACAGGTCAAAGCGCTTCATGTGGAAATCATGACAGACCTTGAAGCCAAGATCGAGTACTACACAAGACAAGCCAACAAAGGAAGGCGTGTACAAACCTTTGAAGAAGGAGTTTAGGTGTGGATCTACCTAAGGAAGGATAGGTTCCCGGAAGAAAGAGACTCCAAGTTGAAGCCAAGGATTGATGGGCCGTTCAAAATCTTGAAGAAAATCAATGACAATGCCTGTAAACTAGATCCTCAAGGTAAGTACAATATAAGTTCAAGTTTCAACACTAGTGACTTGGTTCCTTTTCATGTAGAGTCTGCGGATTTGAGGACAAATCCTTTTGAAGAAGGAGGGGATGTAATAAGCATGGGAGACAAGGATTCAAAGGCCAAGCACGAGGAGACGTCTCTACAAGTTCCATCAGGCCCCATTACACGAGCGCGAGCATGAAGGCTTGTTGGATCCATGATGCGTAAGTTGGAAGACTTGGAAAAGCACCACTACCACTTGAAGAAGGAGGAAGAGCCCGACCCGTGCAACTATCTCCTCTTGTATTCAAGTGCTTAGATCGGTCTTGAGAGGTTAGAGGTACTCTTTTCCCTTCGGTGGGTTTTGTTCCAAAAGGGTTTTCCCACCAAGGTTTTTAATGAGGCCCATTGCACGAAAACCTTCTCATATAAGATGCGTCTAAAGAGGATTCAAACCGTGATAACCGTTGCTCCTTTGCTCCTCTATGATGTGTCTTTTTATCCCTTTCATTTTTGGCGTTTTTCCCACGTGTTTAGGGCTTCCTTTTTTCCTTTGAGTATTTAAACTCTTGTGTATGCAAACATTTCAGATAACTAGCAATTTTAATCAAAAACCGAGAGCTTTTCTCACGTTACTTCATCTTAACTGTGTGATATCTTAAGAACCCTAAATTTGTCATATCTTAGAACTTTCAAGGTATATCCAAGGCAAAACCACAACCTTGGTGGTCCTTTTCACTCTGCCGTCTCATCGTTCCCATTTCACAGCCCTTCACGTCACGTTTTCGCCAAGGTTGCCGGAAAATCAAGACGTCTCCGTTCCACCATTCTATCTCCAACTTTCTCCGACCTATCTCCGACTTTCTGATAACCAGATTTTTGCCTCTTATTAATCAAATGTAGTATAGTGGAGGGTTTAGAAATGTCGAACCAATCTTAGGTGGAAGAGAACGCACTAATCCTATGGAAAATTTATCTAGGTCTAAGTGAAATCAATAGGGTTTGTTTTG
>OVAU01001357.1:0-15169 GCA_900406315.1 Biscutella laevigata subsp. laevigata
CCTAATCTAACCTAATCATCCACTTAGGAGATGACTACTCCCAACCCATGAAGAAACCACAAATTCTCATAAGGAATATGGATCTCATCATAAATCTAAGTGAAAGATTAAGAAAGAAATGGATAAAATAAGCAAGTTAATGAGATCTATAAAACTAAAACAAGATTAAGCAATAAACCCAAATGAAATCTTAAAAACAAGAGTAGATTCAACACAATAACAAACTAGAACAAGATAGAAATTAAGAGTGGCTCTCCCTAGGGTTTTTGAGCTAAGAGAGTGTTTATAAGGTTCCAAAATGAAGAGAAAACGAGCTGGTCAACCCTAAAACGCAGGGTTGACTTTATGGAATTTTGCCTTGGATCGACCAAGCTTGGTTGATCCTCTCCGTCGATCCAGAAAGGTTGTAACTTTCTTCTTCTGGATCGACCAACTCCAGTTGATCCTCTCCGTATATCCATAAAGGAGGCGCCTTTCTTTCTCTAGATCGACCAGGCTTGGTCGATCCTCTTCGTCGCTCCATAAAGGTTGTAACTTTGATGATATGGATCGAGCAACTCTGGTCGATCCTCTCCGTCGATCCAAGTTGGTTCCATTTTGTTTTTGATCTGGATCAAGCAGCTCTGGTCGATCCATTTGCTCGATCCAGATGCTTCTTGATCCATTCTTCAAGTCTTGAATTCCATTTATTGATCCTTGATGCTAATTTGGTTGATCATTGGTCTTCTTGATCCTAATTGCTCCTCTTATTTGCATAGATCCACTCCAATCACCTGAAATACAAAATATGCAAGATGCAATCATAAAAGACTATAAATGCAACCTAAACTATACAAAGATAATCAAAAAGGATGATTAGAAACCTAGAAAAATCATGTCTATCACCTTTTGGCTTAACCAATGCTCCAAGCACTTTTATGAGATTGATGAACCATGTCCATAGAAAGTTTATTGCCTTATTTGTGGTTGTCTATTGTGATGATATCCTTATCTATAGCAAGAACCTAGTTGAGCATGATAATCATCTAGAATTGGTTCTAAGTGTTTTAAGAAGTGAACAACTTTATGCTAACTTAGCTAAATGCAATTTTGGAACGGATCACCTAGTCTTCCTTGGTTTTGTTGTCTCAACTGAAGGAGTAAGGGTGGATGAAGAGAAGCTTAAAGCCATAAGGGAATGACCTACACCCAAGACAGTGAGTGAAGTTAGAAGCTTTCATGGACTAGCCAGGTTTTATAGGAGGTTTGTGGGAGATTTCAGCACCTTGGCAGCTCCTCTTACTGAAGTCATCAAGAAGTCAGTTGGCTTTAAGTGGGAGGAAGCTCAAGAGAAGGCATTTCAAGCCTTGAAGGAGAAGCTAACCCAAGCACCACTACTAGTACTTCCGGACTCTCCAAAACCTTTGAAGTGGAGTGTCATGCCTTTGGATTTGGGATAGGAGCCGTCCTCATGCAAGAAAGGAAACTCATAGCTTATTCAGTGAGAAGTTTGGAGGAGCTACCTTGAACTATCCAACTTATGACAAAGAACTCTATGTCTTGGTCCGAGCTTTGCAAACATGGCAACACTATCTATGGCCTAAGAAGTTTGTCATACACACTGACCATGAATCCTTGAAGCACTTGAAGGGTCAACATAAGCTCAACAAGAGGCATGCAAGATGGGTGGAACTCATAGAAACCTTTTCATATGTCATTTCTTACAAACAATGTAAAGACAATGTTGTAGTCGATGCATAATTTAGAAGTGTAGGTACACTCTTCTTTCTTGCTTGAATGCTAGGTTGCTAGGTTTTGAACAACTGAAAGATTTATATGCTAATGACCTATACTTTGGGAAAGTGTATACTGATTGCTTGAGACATGCCGTGGATCACTACTATGTTTTGGTTGGATTCTTATTCTTTAAGAACAGATTGTAAGTGCCGCATAGTTCTATTCGAGATTTGTTGATTAGGGAAGCTCATAGTGGTAGACTAATGGGATACTTTGGAGTGGATAAGACTATGAAGGTAGCTCAAGACCACTTTCATTGGCCACACATGAGAAGGGATGTGAAGAATCTTTGTGCTAATTGCCTCAAATGCAAGCAAGCAAAGGCTAAGGCTCAACTTTACGGGTTATACACTCCTCTCCCTATTGCATCTAACCCTTGACATGACATATCCATGAACTTTGTATTAGGACTTCCTAAATAAGTATGGGCATGACTCTATCTTTGTTGTAGTGGATAGATTTTCTAAAATAGAACATTTTATTCCTTGCCATAAGGTTGATGATGCAACTTATATAGCTCAATTGTTCTTCAAAGAAGTTGTCAAATTGCATGGAATGCCTAGGACTATAGTCTCGGATAGGGATATTAAGTTCTTGAGTCACTTTTGGAAAACTTTGTGGAGTAAACTTGGAACTAAGCTTTTGTTTTACACTACTTGTCACCCACAAACTGATGGGCAGACTGAGGTTGTTAATCACACCATGGCTATGCTCCTTAGGGCCTTGATTAGAAAGAATTTGAAATCTTGGGAAGATTGCTTACCACATGCTGAATTTGCTTATAACTTAGCTACGCATTCAACAACCAAGTTTTGTCCCTTTGAGCTTGTCTATGGTTACATTCCTTTGACTCCATTGGATTTGATACCTTTGCCTTTTAGTGAAAGTATAAGTGTAGGTGGTGTTAAGAAGGCCGAGCAAGTCAAGAAGCTACATGAGCAAGCTAAAGCTAACATATAAGCTAAGACCGAATACTATAAGAAGCATGCTAACAAGGGACNGGATTTGATACCTTTGCCTTTTAGTGAAAGTATAAGTGTAGGTGGTGTTAAGAAGGCCGAGCAAGTCAAGAAGCTACATGAGCAAGCTAAAGCTAACATATAAGCTAAGACCGAATACTATAAGAAGCATGCTAACAAGGGACGCAAGGAGAAATCATTCAAGGAAGGAGATTGGGTGTGGATTCATTTGAGGAAGGATCAGTTTCCGAAAGAAAAGAGTTCAAAGCTTAAGCCACGGATAGATGGTCCGTTTGAAATAACCAAGAAGATCAATGACAATGCCTATCAACTTGATCTCCAAGCTAAGTACTCCATTAGTTCTAGCTTCAACACTGCTGACTTGATCTCTTTTGATGTAGATCCCACAGATTTGAGGTCAAATCCTTTTGAAGAAGGAGGGGATGATATACGGACGCCTAGCCTAGAGAAGGAGACCGATCAAGAGGAGGCCAACCTTGAAGTTCTCATTGGACCAGTGACTCGTGCACAAGCTAGGAGGTTGTCTACAACCATCATGAAGGTCCTAGAGGAGTTAGAAACTCATTGCCAACACTTGGAGATGGAGGAAGACCCGATCATGCATCACTTCCTCATAACCTCTCCAAATAGCTAAGCCGGTCAATGAGGTCTTAAGGGGTACTCTTCCTACCAATGGGGTTTGTCCCACTGGGTTTACCCATTGCAGGTTTGACGAGACCCATTGCACTAGACCTCATTCAAAAGCTGCACCAAGGAAGCGTTTTAAAAAGCTTATGACTGTTAGAGAAAGCTTCCTTGGTCATTATCCTTTTAACCTTTGTGTTTTGTTTTCTATACCCTTTTAGGGTTTTGGCTCATGTTGCATCTAAGACTATTTAAACCTTTGTAGCCGTTTGTGGCAAGATAACTTACAACTTTTAAGAAAACGAGATTTCTCTCTCTTTTGGAAGTTCAAGCTAAGGATGTGTAATATTCCTTAGGATTTTGGTGTGTCATATCCAAAACCAAACGTTTCTCTTAGCAAAGCCTCAATCTTTCCCCATCTTTCTTATTTCTCAAGTCATCGGCAACATTTGCATCCTACAAGCACCTCCGGCCGGCCGTGAAGAACCTTAATCCGTTCCCACAGCCTAAACGCGGCGTCTCCGGAGTTTCTTTCAACTGTTCCTCCTTATTTCATCCAGGACTAGAGCTTGCAAAATTTCGTCGCATTTGGAGCTGTTTAGGAGTAGCTGGAAGACGCATCTTGGCCACCATTCCTCGGCAGTCGAAGGCGTCTTGAGTTGTCAAGTGAGTTCGATCTTCAAGGGGGCGTGTACTATGAGATCTATTGTGGGTGAAGTGAAGAAGGCTCGAAGTGGGTCTAAGAATACCTAAGAGGAGTTGAAAAGGGTTAAGGATGTGGCAAAGAAGAAGTATCATATTTATAAGGATAATTCAGAAACCTCCCCGAGCTACTCAATAGGAGACCCGCTCACTCGGGATGCACGGATGAGGGTACCTCTAGTGGTATTGACCCGACGTTTACTTATGCTAGACGGTCCGCTAGTGTTGCAGAAACATCCCGGGAGACGGAAGACCTCTTGCCTAGGCCCTCGGCGTTTGAAGTACGTTAGAGAAGGCCCATTGCCTCGCCACCACCCTACGATTCCGACAACGAGTACCCAGATTCAACTCCGATGAGGAGTTCGATCCAAACGCCTGCTACATGTAGGTACGTCTCCACCACCTTTGTACATAAGCACATTTTATTTTCTTTATTTTTGATTCTTTCTCCAAATTTGGATCCCAGAGAGATTGTGTGATTTAAGTTTAGGTGAGGAACCACCTTTGGTCTAATATCGTTTTCTGTTTTGTTTTCTCATTTTGCATTGTTAATACTAATACTTTTACAAAAAACCAAAAAAATCGAAATTTTTTGTAAAAACCAAAAAAGATTTGCTTTCATTCGGGTTTATCATCTAGTTTTCATTGCATTCTAGCATATATTTGAGTCTCATATAGGCTACATTGTATTCGTTTTCAAAAGAGAACTTAAGCATCTAGAGTTCATGATCATCGATTTTAGCTTAGTAGTCACGAAGCGTCTTGAAGTTTATAGCTTTAGCACTTGATGCTTAAAATTTTTTGTCATTGGTCTTGAAACTTGCTAGATTGTTGTTGTTTTCACCTTATTAGAGTTTAAATTGGACTTTTAGTTAGCATGATCAAACTTGTGTTTCATGGCTTCTAATATTTCAAGCACAGTTTTGGGCATTGCAAACCAAAAAACTCTTAGCCCGGCTTGGTCATCCTCATCTTAAGGATGATTCCCTCTCACCCAAAGCTCCCCCAGCCCAAACACATGTGAGTCTCATTGTCTGTTCTTAAGTGATTGATGATTTGGTAAAATCTTGCAAGTATAGAGAGCGACAATTGAGAGCTTCTATCTGGTAGCTTAGGTAAAATAGGTATTGGAATGGAAATGGAAATGCTTGGGTATATCTAGGACTTGATTCATTCGGGTTGTGGGTAGCCTAAGTTTGGTTTTTCCTATAGATGGATTGCTTGGATATATGAGAAAAGAATGAAAAGAAGGAAAGATTGGGAAAGGGGAATAAGAAAGAAACCGTCAAAGATTTGAAAAAGAAACCTTAAGGGATAGAAAAAAAGAATGAAGAAATTTTTTCCTAGACTCTTAGTGTAAAGAACATAAGAATAAGAAGTTTATTCTCCTATAAAGAAGGTTAGTGTGTAAAAGAGAAAAAATTACAAAGAAAAAAAAAAAGAATGAAAATAAAAGAGAAGCAACAAAAGAAAAGATAGTCTTGGAGTAAGAAATGAATGAAAACAAGAAATAGAAAAAGAGTCTAGTTCAATAGAGAAAAGATATTAAAAAATATCCCTTAAGGTAGAAAAAGAGTTTGTGTTAAGCTTAAAAGAGTGTTAAGATTAGGTAGGCTACGTGCATTTATTGGGGATAGATGGATGCTTCATGTTGTATGTCCCAGTGCTCTTTGTCTTTCTTGATTTTACTATAATCTCTTCACTCTGCGAGAGAAACCTCATTAAAATCAACCTCACTGTCAATGGAACTTTCTCTTTAGCATGGAGTCCCCTTTCTACCGAACCAATTGAGACCTTGTGTTTAGTTTTGATCATGTTTCACCTTCTATAATTGAATGTAGGAAAGCAACATATGATAGTTAAGTGGATTTTCATGTTTAGTAATAATAGTGGATTGCGGTATTGCTTAAATGATGAGACAAGTAGTTCTGCTAAGTTGAAAACGCTCTCATCGTTGGATTTTGGTTGTTAGGTTCTTGTTTTTCAAACCTCCCTTCCTTGCTTAGAATTTGTTTTTCTTGAGGGCAAGCAAATGATAAGTTTGGGGGAGTTGATGTGTTGTGTTTTTAGTCGGTTTTAGTGTTCGTTCTCATTCATTTTGCATTATTTTAGGTCGCACTTAGAGTCGTTTAGGTCGCATTTGCATTGCATAATCATATTTCAGGTATGGAGCCGAGCTTAAGTCGAAAAGCGGATGCATGAAGCGTTTTGGAGAAACTTTGGGGCTTAAGGACACAAACCACTTTCCTGGAGCTTGCACCGGCCAAGCGTACCAGTCACAGTGACCGTTGTTTGAAGAATGCGTATCCGCCTAGCCCCTTACCGGTCAAGACCTTACTGGTACCCTGACCGGTGATCATCAACAGAGACTCCCAGGAGCATCCCACCAGTCAAGAGACATCACCGGTGACATGACCGATGATGATAAACAAGAACCTTGTCCCGGTGCTCTGCATACCGGTATTAGGACCGGTGTATTTGATACATCGAGCTCGGAAGGAGAAGCATCAATCACGCATCACACCCATACCTCTCGGACTGACCGGTATGCACTCTCCGGACTTATGCAATACGTGTTGATTTTTGTGGTCTTTCTCTAGAACTCTCTCTTATTTTCCTTAAGCTTTTGAAGAATCTTGTAAGATCATGGTTTAATATTTGCATTTCCATCTTTATCTTCTTCTTGCTTGATTTCATCATGGTTAAACATGAATCTCACTTGGGATTTTGTGTTGAAGCTATGATTAGTAAGTAGTCATCTTGCTAAGTGAATGAGTTAGGTCGATTAGAGTGATTAAGTGCTTGCTTATGTTGCTTAAGGCTTAGATTATCAATATCTTCACTTGATTGATGTGTTTAATGCTAGGTTGGACTTAGCTAATCGAATCTAGAGCTTAGACAATTTATTGCCCTGAAGGTGTTCGATGAAATGTCGGAATGCATCAATTAAGTGTTAAATGAGGTCTAACCAAGGGATTGTGCTAGGGTTGTTTAGTAGTTGCATAGAATAGAGCTTAATGCTTGTTGATCGTGTGATTTGTCAAGAGATTGTTCATTTGCATGATTGATAAAAGGGTTTTTACCAGGGGATTGAATTAGGCTAATTTGGATAGTTCTTAGACTAAGGATTAGGATTGAATGATATAATTGAGTAGTATAAACCTGAGTTTGACCACCCGAGTCAATTGCCTATACCTATTCTCTTAGTTCTCTCTCTTTATTAGGTTAAATCATTCTCGTTGACTTTTTGTGATCTTGAGGTGTATTTTACTTATATTGCTTGCATTTGTTTATGTTTTTTAATAGAGTTGTTTAGTGACAAAGCATCCTCTATATTGTACCTAGACTTAGCATATTCTCTCCATAAAATTAGTGAGTAATCAACCCCCGAGTTTGGTTCGATATCTACTTACCACTATATTACTTTGATATTAGCTTAGCTTCCCATTAACTAATAGCGGGTAGCGCAAGTAGTTATTATCAGATGTGTGAGTAGTCCTTATAGCTTATGGATTAAGGTTAGATTTGGGTTCAATTTGATTGATTTTGATGTCTAGGACTGAATAGAATAGTGTCTTCTCCATAATGATTGTTTTTAATGTCTAGATTTGGTTGATCACCTTATCTAGAAACCTTGGGAATTTCATGCCCGAAAGGTGTTCGATGAAATTCCCCAACCAAATAATTAATTATGTTGTTTGTTGATTCTTTCCAAAAGACTAATTAAGGATTGATAAATTATTGCATGGAATTACATTCATTGCTTCTTGATTTTGTGATTAGCCAAGAGATTGTGTGGTTACATGATTAGGAAATGGATTTTTATCACGAGAGTAAACTAGCCTAGAATTGAGATATTTAGACATAAGACAAACCTGAATTATGAAATTGACATCATTAGTAAATCATTTGACTGTCCATTTCGATTGCTCTGGTCCATATGCTTGTTTTAATTCCTAAATTTTCATTTCTTCGATCTCGTTGACTTTTTGGTTGACTTTATTTTGTTATCTCGTTTTGCTTGCTAGTTTGTTTAGGGTTTTTCGTGACAAACATACCTTATTGATTCCACCTTGATTTAGCTAAACTCACCATAGGATTAGTGGGTTATCACCGCCTGAGATTGGTTCGACATTCTTACCCCCACTATACTACTTGATAACTCGAATTCGCACCCCACGAAAAAAATCCAGCTTATCATCTGCTTAGTTTGATGGGTAACAATTCGATTCGACCCCTGGGATTTCTAGGTTCTTGGAGCTAGCATTTGTGACGTTGTTAGTACTTGAAGGACATTGGTTAGGCGAAGGTTCACACATGAGACCCCGATGTGAACCTATTCTCAGAGGTTAAGTAAAGGAGACATATGTTAGATTTTGTGAATAGATTTATCTCGAGCCATGCGTACGTGACAGAGTCGGGTGTTTGTCGAGTAAGTACAGGAATCTAAGATGTGTTCATAGATCCTAAAGCTATTTTCTCAACCATAAATTTGAACGGTTCCTACCAAAACCTCTTTTAGAAACCCTAGGTTCGATTGCTTGTTCATTTGTCTTCTTACCTATTGGTTGCTTACTGTTTTCATCACCCACCATTGCCTGCTACAATCAATCAATCATCTTCTCATATTTGTTTTAGTCAATTCTCCATCTTGGTTGTCTCTTTGTGTTAGTCTTTAATCTATGTGGATTTGATCCCTAAGTACTAAAGTGGACTTTCGTGCACTTGCAGATATTAATTGTCTAGGGTAAAACCTGAGTGACATCACTTACCGATGCTCAACTTAATAATCTCGAGTGACTGTTGGATAGAAAGTAATGTGTTTTAAGCATTAATGCAGAGTGAACTCACGCTCACAACTTCAAATTTGTGGATTATTTCACCACGGCACTCATGCAGAGCGCGTCAATTCATCGCCTTGCTAGGTCGATGACTCAAGGAATGCGAGTTTTTGGGAACACTCGGCTTCAAACTCGACAAAGCGAGTCTTCTTCAGAGCTTGGCTTTAACCAGTATGAGGTACCGGTTGGCCTCATCCTGAGATCCGATTAGTGAGTCTTCTTCAGAGCTTGAGCATAACCGGTGCGGTCTAAAGATGGTGCAAGGTTTGGGGACGCTCGACTTCATACCAAATTAAGTGAGTCTTATTTTGAGCTCGATCCCAACCGGCGTGAGGTACCGCTTTACTCCGTCTGGAACTGGCGCGAGGTGCTACTCGACCCCGGATTTGGATTATGAGTTAGTTGAGTCCTTTTAGACCTCGATCTAGCTAGTGTGAGGCGTCGCTTGGCCTCGACTTTAAGTTCCATATTAGATAAGTCCTTTCAGAGCGCTGCCTAATCGGCGTGAGGCTCTGTGATTGTACTGACGTGAGGTCCAGAGACGCTCAGATTAAACTTGTATTAAATGAGTTCTTTCGTAGCTCGATCTAACTGGTGTGAGGTACTGCTCGACCTCGGCTTTAGCTTTGGATTAAATGAGTCTTCTCAGAGCTCGATTTAATATAACTTTTATTAAAGTAATAGTTGTGGTGCGCCTCTCACATGAGAGAGGGGGTTGTCTACGTACCCCTTGGAAAGGGGATCAAGCCAATCGTATTTCATCGTAGTACTCTAGTACTTAGCTCATTGGGGCAAGTATCCCTTATTTTTAATAGAAAACATAAGGAAAGGAGGCGACGTCTCTCGACTTTCCTTCGTAGTAATACCTTCTCAAGTGTGCCGCATTCCACGCTCTCAGAATTGGCTTAAGATCTCTTGTAGCGAGCTCGTAGACGCCTGGTCTAACAACCTTGGTGACCTGCATTTACTTCCGCAGTTTTCTCAAAGACTTTTTGGAGTACGAGATCTCCTTCTTCGAAGTAACGTCCTCTGACTTTCTTCTTAGAGTACCGCGTTGCGGACTGCTGGTTATAGTGAAGTCACATGAGGGCTTAACCTCGCTTTTCTTCGACAAGATCTAGATTCTCAAAGAGCATCTCGTCGTTGCGCTTTTCATTTACCGTCATGGTAATCCTTCATAGGATGTCCACTTTTATTATGCATCCCTTCAGGATGAAAGGACCGACTTGAAGAGATATATCATTTAGCCTTGGAGAGGCTAAAAGATACAAGCTTGGATATGTAAGTTGGGGAGTTCCAAAATCTGTGAGCTTCTTGAAGGTCTTCTCTGATGAAAATGAAGGGGAGTTGTTGAAGAAGACTCGGCGAAAATGTGAGTGGAAGATGGATAAACAAAGGGTGGAGTAATGATGGTTGAATGAAGATTCGTGGAGATGGGATGATGATGGGGACTTGAGGATGCTGAAAAGGTGATGGAAACGTGGGGATGATATCTTGATGATAGGATGAAGATGAGATGGTCAATGGTTGAATGGAGGAGAAGGATAAAGAAAGTGGAATAATTTGGACCACCAAGGTTATGGAAGAGCCTTGGATACACCATTAGAATGAACTTTCAAGAAGAGAAAAATCTCTTAGTTTGATAAGAGATGAAAGTGAAAGACAAAGTTTGGTTTACAAAACCTTT
This sequence comes from Biscutella laevigata subsp. laevigata, assembly GCA_900406315.1. Classification (NCBI taxonomy): domain Eukaryota; kingdom Viridiplantae; phylum Streptophyta; class Magnoliopsida; order Brassicales; family Brassicaceae; genus Biscutella; species Biscutella laevigata. The sequence goes on from OVAU01001357.1 coordinate 10,611, forward strand.
AAATGGTAAAAGGAAGGAAGGAAAACTAAAACCCTAAAACTTAAAACTTAAAAAGGAATCAACTTTTTAAGTGAACTGGTTGTGCATGGATCAGGTCATTCTTCTTCTCTTGGAACCGGTTCATGAGAAAGATATCTCCGTCTTTGGGGATACACACTTAGGCAAGGGTGTGTCCATCTTAGCCTCGTTAAAATCCGGTCGGGAAAACCCAATGGGACAAAACCCGACTTAGGAAAAAGAGTAGTAATTTGGACACATCTAAGGTGATCCATGAGTTGAGATTTCAAGGCTATGATGACTTGAATGATCTCCATTAAGCTCCAAATGTTGTGAATGATCTTCAAGTCTCTCCAAAATAGTCTTCAAAAGCGGCTCAAGTCCATGTGCAAGCTTTGGGTCAAGCTTGTCCAAAATGTCTCCTCTAGCTCCAAGCTTGTCATGCTTATATCATCCCCTCCTTCTTGAAAAAGATTTATACTCGAATTTGTTTTACCTACAAAGAGGAATACCAAATAAGTCTCATCCAACATGAATGAACCAAACTCTAATGAGATACTAATCAAGATAATTTTGGGTTCCCAAACAAAACAATGCATCATTCTCAGTCCCAAGTCAATGATATAATCCAAGTCATAAATCAAGTATAAATTGACTAAGAGATGGGAAAGGAGTGGCTTAGCCGAATGGGCGATGTCACGAATCAACCCATGAGAGAGAGAGAGAGAGAGAGGATGTCTCAAGATGGCGGTCTTGATGATCCAAGGAGGTGCAGGTTGAGGTCGTGCTATGAAAGTTTTTTCTTGAGCCAAGGAGGTTCCAAGAACATGTGACAACTCCAAGAGAGGCACGGTCGGGTGAGGTACCAAGGTGAGCTCGCCATAGGCGGTCCATTGGTGCATGGACATGGCCAAGTAGCAACGTGATGATGATCCACCGAAGATGATAGCAAGTCTCTGGGTCGCCATACAAAGGTTTGGAGCCGTCCAAGTAAGAAATGGTCCACCAAAAAGGGCCTTACGATGCTCTGGGTCGGAGTCAAGTGTATTAGGCCGTGAGGGAGTGATCTAAACTCCAAAGAAAGGTTGGCATCTACCCATGGCCGCATGGCGTAGTGCACTAGTAAGCATTCTCTTTGGCCTACAAGGTCATGATCATAGGAATGTAGTCAATCACAAGAAATCATCAACATTAATCCCAAGTCAATATAATAGATATTAAGAGTTAAATTCAAAGTGACTAAGAGAGGGGATAGAGTTGGCTTAGCCGTGTGGGTGATGACTCGGGTCATCCCACAAGAAAGATAATCTCTCGAGAGATCGATCTTGATGAGCCAAGGAGGGGCTGGTCGTGGTCTTTCCAAGAGGGTCACTTCTTGAATCGAGAAGGCTTCATGTCGTGAGCCACGGCGTGCCGAGGACGGCGTTGTAAATCGCTGGCTTATCAATGATGTAGAAGCAGGTGATCTTGACTACTCCTCCTGCGCACACCAGCAGTTTAACGGTCCCCGTAGCGATTGTTGTTCCCTAAGAAACCAGTTAGTGGGTAGAGGTTTGGCTTGATTTTTTACATGTGCACTTCCATCTTTTCCAATGTTTCTTTAAACAAGAGATCCACCGAACTCTCGGTGTCAATTAGGACTCTTGACACGTCGCAATTATCGGTCCTTAGCTCGATCACAAGCGGATCTTAGTGAGGGAAATCTAGATCGATGGCGTCCTCTTTGTCGAACGTGATATGGGCTTCACTGGTCACTTATCGAGGTGGCTTGTGAGAGGATGTTGCTCTTCTCTCGCTGGCCCTTATGGATCATACTGAATCTTTACAGTTGAAAACTCCTCCCATGATCACGTTGATTCGTCCTCTGATGTTTGCCCCCTCGTTTTTTAGCAGATCTTGTTCACGCCACTAGGGTTATGTAACCTCTTCCTGTCTCGGTTGTTCTTCTCGTGGTTGCCTGTCGGGATCGCGCTCTTCGCTCTTGGATCTTTGGCGCTCTTTAGGCCTCATGTCGTTGTTTCGGTCATTATCTCTCCGTTTTTGCCCGCCGTTTTGTCGTTTATTGCGCCTGTTGGTATCTATCTTAACCTTTCCCTCCGCGAACTGGTTTATCAGCTTGCTTAGCAAATAGTGACAGTTTTAAGTAGCGTGACCGTTCTTCTAATGGTGCTCGCAGAAGGCGTTGGGGTCATAGGTGTCAGTGACCTCTCTGCTATGTTCTTGATAAGCTAAAATTTTCACTCAGATGGGTCAAATCAGTTTAGCAATGTAGATAGAGTAAGTAAGTTATCGAACCAACTCAGGAGGAAATAACGCACTAATCCTATGGAGTATTTTACTAGGTCTAAGCAGATTCAAGGAGTTGTTTTGTCACTAAACGGTCCTAGCAAGCGATATCAGTTTAAAAGATTCAAAGATAAAGATAACTCATGGTTAAGGAATTCAGAACAGGCAATCAATCACATGCTAGTCGGTTTATTTCACTCAAGTGGTTTATCATATGTCTAAGGATTTCAATTTCAGACCAGTTCACTCTCGTGATAAAGATCCATTTCATAAACATGTTACTACACAATCTCTTGGCAAGCAACACATTCAAAAAGTATTAAACACAATCCTATTCAACAATCAGTTGATATCTTAAACAATCTCTTGGAAAGAATCAACTAACAACCTATTCATTTTATTTAGACACTTTATCGAACACCTCTCGGGCAATAATATTCATATGATCTAGAATAGGTTAGCTACTCCTATACTAGCATTAAGAACTTGAATAGATTGAGGATGTTGCATCTATTAAGCCTGAACCCACTTCTAGCAATCCATTTAGCCTATTACTAACCCTGAAAATTAAGGGCCAAAATGTAAATAGTTAGTTATTAGATGTGGAAAGCGTAAAGCGACGTTGGTCGCGAGCGCTTAGATGTTAGCGATGTGCGTAAAGTAAGTGCGAGAAAGTAAGTGCGCATAAAGTAAAACAGAAAATAAAGAAGATAGAGTTCCCCCAGAGGGAAGTCGAGCTGGTCAATGTTTTATATCATCAATCGTTAATGAGTTGCGAGCGATGCGTTCAGCGTAAAGTTGAGCTCGAGTCGTGAGATCGGAATACAAACGAGGTCAGATGCGAGCCTCGTAAATAACACTCTAAAATCTCTACTAACTCTTAACTCTAACGACCTCTCTCGCATTTTCTCCTCCCCTAATCTTGGGGAAATGTTCTCTATTTATAGAGAATAGTATATAGTTTATTTATCTGTTTTTGAATCGGATTGTTACGTCTTCAACATTCGTGGATGGACTTGGGCCTCGCCATGGGCCCAACACTACAAGAAAACACGCTAATAACGACTACAAGGAGCGACTACATTTGTAGTCGCTTAATTTGAGCGACTACCGAGCGACTACGAAGCTACTAAATAAGCGATTACGTAGCAGAAGTGGCGGCGCAGTCGCTATTAAGCGACTACAAATGGGTGGTCGTTATTGGGCGTCCCGTGAGCGACTGTGTGTAAGTAGTCGCTTATATGTAGTCGCTCAAGAGTAGTATATGAGCGACTACGAGACTAGAGTCGCTGCTGTTGCGACCCCTGAACTACCCCTTGACCGTAGTCGCTCGTTTCGGAGTAGGTAAGAATAGTTAGTCGCTTCGTAGTCGCTCAGTAGCGACTACGAAGCGACGACTGTAAATCGGTTAAAACACATTTTTTACATTCGGTTCCAGTAGGTGTAACTAATGTAAGCGACTACGGTGGAGTCGCTACGTGGTCGCTCTATTTAAGCTATATACTCCCATGGATCTCATAAGTTATAAAAAAAACATCAAGAAAGATAACTATGACAAATCCTTATAATAATTGGAATTCTAGAGAGTGGATGTACCGGAAATGGATGAGGAGACAAATAACATTACCGCGGAGTATTATGCTGGAGTTGCCGAATTTGTGAACCTTGCAAACAGTCAACCAATTGAACAAAGTAGTGGGGTAAGTTNCAGTAGGTGTAACTAATGTAAGCGACTACGGTGGAGTCGCTACGTGGTCGCTCTATTTAAGCTATATACTCCCATGGATCTCATAAGTTATAAAAAAAACATCAAGAAAGATAACTATGACAAATCCTTATAATAATTGGAATTCTAGAGAGTGGATGTACCGGAAATGGATGAGGAGACAAATAACATTACCGCGGAGTATTATGCTGGAGTTGCCGAATTTGTGAACCTTGCAAACAGTCAACCAATTGAACAAAGTAGTGGGGTAAGTTTTACTGTCCATGTATTCGTTGCAAGAATAAAAAATTTCTACCCGGAACTAGAGTTTGGAATCATCTGTTGCGTAGAGGATTTATGGCTAATTATTACGTTTGGTATAGACATGGTGAAGAACTGAATATAAGACCTAGTTCTAATTATGTCAGTAATAATGATGAATCAAGTCGTTGTCCCGGTGAACATCAAAAAAATGTGGGTANATAATCAAACCACGGTAGAATTACCAAACGAGGGGACAAGGAAATTTATCAACATGTTGGAAGCAGCTAATAATCCACTGTATGATGGG
>OVAU01001358.1:0-11202 GCA_900406315.1 Biscutella laevigata subsp. laevigata
ACCCCTCGAAGGATCTCCCCCATTGTACATGCTCTAAGAGCAACTCGGTCAAGGAGACGTTAAAATGGGTCCTTAGGCATTTTTTATTCATATTTATTCAAAAAGCAAAAGTTAAGAACCCAAAATATAATTTATTAAAAACCTTCTCCATCAAAGAATTCTTAATATAGAGTTCTCCAAAGTTAATAAAATATAATTTATTAAAAACATTAATATGAAAAACAATACAAATTTTAAACACATTAATTAAACATTAATATTAAACACATGAGATAAAAACATAAAAACCATAATAAATAGTGTTATTAATTTGTTCCAAATTTTTTACATATATTCTAGACCAAGTCCGTTTTGAGTTGATCATGTTTTATTCGATTCCAAACGTGATTTTGATTGACCATCATATTGTAACAACATGAATTAAAAATAACAACATTGTAAAAAATATTAAAAATAAATTAAATTGAAAATTAAACATTCATGTAGAGTTTTTTTTACCATTTTATTCGTAAATAATAGTACAAATGTTTTAATAAATTAATTTTATTTTAAATTATAAATAAAGAATTTTTAATTAAAATATAATGTTTGGTGATAATCAATTAAAAAATCTAAATCTAAATGAAGAAATACCATCATTAATGGGTATATGCATGAAACAAGTGAGGAAAAAACCCATAAAAAACGCGTGAGTGAGAAACAGAAAAAGAAAAAAAAAAGAATTTTGTTTGGCATTTTCCAGAACGAGACAAGTGTCGGTTCTGATCCGATTCTGGAAAATGTGAAACAAGAACCGATTCTCAACTTATATTTTTTTTATTTATTTTTTGGGTTAAGAACACCCTTTTTGGCCTAGAACCCCCAATGGAGTTGGTCTAACAGCCGAAAAATTTATACTATTTGTGATTTGTTTAGTATTAAGCAAATATTTGATTTTGTGATTTGCTTTGCTCTGGAAATTTACGGATATCCGAGAGAATTGGATATCCGAATTTTACTACTATTTGCGAATTATTTTCGCATCGTTTTTATATTTTTTCTAAAAAAACCTTTAATAATTCACAAAATAACAAAAAAATAGTTTATCAAGTAAATTGGTCTAGTATAATGAAGTACTAGAATTGAGCTCCGGCTATTTATTCTAAAATTATATTTATCTACTTATTTAGTTAACAATTTATCGAAACTAAAATTAAAATTAAAATTATAATAAAGTTTCTTTTTTGAAATTAATATTGAATTTTAATAATATCTACTTAGTTAAAGTATTTTAAGGTTGATAATTGTAAAACGAATATTTTATAGTTATGATTTATAACTAAATTTGTGGGATTGATTTAAAATATTTATTTCTATTTATTGGTTAGTTGATATGTACTGTTATTAATAGTCTATAAATTATATTTAATTTAATGTGTTGTAACAAAATATATGCCTAATCATTAAATGAAATCGTTCAATATGACTTTTTAATTAGATAAACCTTGTTTTAATAGAATAAATATAAGTTAATGTTTGTCGTCATGTGTAAATTTTAAGTATAAATTTTAAGTATGTATGTGCCTTAGTTTAAGTAAGTTAATACTATTAAATATTTAAAATAAATAAATTTTAAGTATGTATGTGACTTAGTTTTTTATATAGTTATTAGATTTTGTTATAACAAATTATTTGTCTAATAGTTAATGAAAGAGTCCATTGTAACTTTTTAAGTAGATAAACTCTAAATATAATAGATACCATAATTAGGATAGATAAACAACAAAAAACCAAATTTTTATTTTTCAATATTTTTTTTTGGTGTTTAATTTTATTTATTCAGTTAACTCATTCATATATTTTTAATTATATTGCGACAAATATGGATTATATAAATTAAAATAATATTATTTTTAATATTAATCTCATAAACTAAAAATAACTAATAAACTTATATACACATGATGATATATTATATCTTCAGATCGAAGCGGATATTCGATTTTTCTAAAAGTAATATTTGTATTTACTTCGATTTTTACGAATACGATAACTTTATTATTTTATTTGCTTATAAATTTCACAGATATTCTAATTTTCGAATTGAATCAAACAAAATAACGAATAAGAAAATGAATAATTTGCTTATACCTACGTGTTAAATAGCTGAGTTGAGGCCATTCACTAGACATTTTCCTACATATATTAATTTAAAATAATTTATTTGGGTTGGATATGAAAAAATAAAAAATGTTAAGTGAAGTTGACAGAAAAATGCCGAAGTGTAATTTGTAAATTATTTAACCGTAATTTTTTTTATTATACTCATGGATTTTGCCAAGCACAACATTTGAAATGTATTTTTTTTTTCACGCAAAAGATAATATATATAAAGGAGGGTATTTTACACGATCTTACAACGAAGACCTGACACAGATTCAACGGTTAAACGATAACCTCGAAAGATAAGTCGGCGGTTTACAAAGATAACCTCGGAAACTAAAGAAAACAAACAGAATAAACGACTTGAAATAAGAACACCTTAAGCTACGACTTAAACAAGGAATGAGAGTTGAAAGTTGAGCTAACGAAATCCACGAGGAGCCGATTATTGGGAGAGACTTGAACGCCTAAGGCTGGTAGATCTTCTTCCACCCGAGATAACGAGTTGATCCAACAAGCAACAATAGCTCGAAACAGAAACTCTGGAAACTTCGGAGGCCTAAGCCTATTTCGACCCGAAAATTGTTTCCATGATATAGTGGAAACTCCGCTTAGATGCAGTTGGAGCACGGAGAGAGGCCTCTTCCACAACTACAACATCTCGAGACCAGAACGACAGCTAAGCCCCAAACGATCTGAGACTAACTTCGGAAACTCACAAGTTAAGCACACAAACCGAAAGGGGCGGGTCCAAACAAATCAAGCCAGTTAAACCAAACAAAAACAGACCCAACACACAACTCTAACCGAGGAAACAGACCCAGATTAAGCTAAGCCTCAGACCAGATCCAAACACTCCGAACAGGTACACCACAAACCAAACGAACCCAACTTAAGACCCCGCCATACCTGAGGATATGAGACCGCATCTCAGGCCACATAGAGCAAACGGCGGCGAGAGCAGAGGCAGACACGGAGAAGAGGAAAAAGGGCAAGACGGCGTGAGCCACCAAAGAAGCTGGACAGGCTGCAAGGCGAAGGCAAGATCTGTACCACGAAGGTAGAAAGACGCCGGACCGAAGGCAAAAAACGAGCAGAGAGAGGGAGATGGAGCAGAAGATTCGCCGTCGAGGGAAGAGACTCGCCGTCGACAGAGAAGACTTCACCGGCGAAACTCGATCTCTCTGTCGAACACAAACATAACTACAAAGAAGAGAGAAAAACAAAGAAGGAGGACAAGGGGCCTCCTCCACCAACGCCGCCTCCTCCACCATCGCCGTGGAGACCGCCGGTGGAGGAGAAGAGCTTCAGATATGGAGGCGGCGGCGCTTAGGGTTTTATGCGAGAGAGAGATAAGCCTTTTGTATGATTTGAAATATATTTATGTTTGGGAAAAATAGCTTCTTGTACTTGATATTCACTTATAATTCACTTATAAAATTTAAATAGACACAGTAAGTTGACAAAAAAAAATAGACACAGTAAGAACTAATAATTATGTTTACCTAATTAAAAAATAGGAAAATGAAGAAGAAAACAGCTGTGATTTCAAATGAACCATTGTATGATTTGGAGGCCTTAATATTCTGCGTGTTAGATGCGCTGTCTTTTTTATTTTATTTTACATTTGGTTTTGTTTATTTATTTATCTATTGAATTTTCAATTCTGGCTGCTGTTTTCTTCTCTCTCTCTAACCCCGAAATTTTTAGAGAGAGGAGCGAAAGTGCAAAAGCAAACGCAGAAAAGAGGTGACCATATCACCACCCTCAAAAGAGAGATCACAAGCTTCCAAGGGAACCTCTTGATTCTTCATCGCTTGATCTCTCTCTATATCAGCGTTTCTTCTTCTGCCGCCTCAAGATCGGCGATCCGATTCTGGTCAAATTTTGCATTTCTGCAGGTACGATCTAGCTGTTTTAAGAACGGAATCCTGTTTCCATTCATTTTGTTTTTTAGGTTCTCTTTGGATTTCGTTAGATCTATGTTTCCTTTTTGAATTTCTATCTTGCTTTTGATTGTTGTATATGATTCTCCCGACCAATTATTTTGTTCGCCAGTCGTTTAGAGGTGATAGTTATTAGGGATGTATTCGTTTAAGATCCGTTGGGGTGTATTTTGAATGTCAGTTGATCGATATTTTATTGTTACCGTTTGAAATTGAGCCTGCTTTGAACCGGGAATTTGATTCGACTTCTTCTCTTTAGTATGATTGTGCAAAATTTGGAAACGTTACTGAGATGTGGCACTTTTCACTTCCTTGAGAATATCTAGGTTGATTCTGAACGGAGAAAAATTGATCATGGTTCCATCGTTTTGCTAATTGACTTGTGGCCTTTCCTCAATTCAGTGATTTGATGCATGTACTGCTCTTACGGTTATTTGTTTGTTTGTTGGATTCATCTTCTGTTAACCTCATTTAAAACTCTCACAGTGATGGTCATATGTTGAAATGTGATGTTATGTTGTGGAATAATTCAATAGTGAATGGAGTTTGCTTCCTTTTGTTCTTGCTCCCTCCTTTAATAGTGATATATGTCTTTGTTTGGAATCGTGGCAGCTAAGATACTCATAGTACTGTTACAACACACTTCATAGAGGACGCTTACAACATTTTTTTGGACTGTTATTCGTGGAACACATACGAAGATGAAGAAAGTCTTCGGTCAAACTGTCAGAGACCTGTAAGTATTGTAGTGCCCGACCCTTAATGATATATTCTCAAGGTCAATCTGTGTGTGTTATATTCATGCTTGATTAACTAACTATTGATTTTATGTTCCGTTTATTTAGTAAGAGAGGGGTCAACAAGAAAGTGCTCAAAGTGCCTGGAATAGAACAGAAGGTAAGGATGCTTTTATCTTATTCTCTGTTTTTAATTGAAATTCTGCTGTTGACAAAAAAAAAAAAAAAAAAAAATTGAAATTCTGCTGAAGCCGAGATCTGATACTGTTTCATGATAAGTTATGGTTGGGTTGCTCAAATTCATTATTTCTTCCTAAAGATTAAGAGACGATGATAGATAAGCGTATTTTGGGTGCACGCCTTGTCTTGCTAATAATCTAAAGTGAAATGTGACGATGTTTCAACATATTCTCTCCGTTTTTTTCTGCAGGTTCTAGATGCTACTAGCAATGAGCCATGGGGTCCACATGGATCACTTCTTGCTGATCTTGCGCAAGCCTCGAGAAATTAGTAACTACAGTCACCTTACAACTGCTCTGAATTATGACTCAGGGATTATAGGAATGTTACTTTTTTTGCAGCCATGAATACCAGTTAATTATGGGGGTTATATGGAAACGCCTTAGCGACACCGGAAAAAATTGGCGGCATGTCTATAAGGTAAACAAGATAACTGCTTTGCTGGCTTAATTCGTAAATATATTTCTGTAGCAGTGACTAAACTATTTTCTACTTTACCTCTTCTCTCCCCTTCAGGCTTTGACAGTTTTGGAGTACATGGTAGGCCATGGGTCAGAACGTGTAGTAGACGAGATCAGAGAACGTGCATATCAAATTTCGGTAATGACCACCTGGAGTAATTTTTTTGGAAGTATTCAACACCAGGAGAACCTTGCAGTATCTCAGTAGCTACCTATCTTTACACATGTAGTATGTTCATTTTCTCTGTGGCAGACGTTGTCCGATTTTCAGTATATTGATTCCGGGGGTAGAGATCAAGGAAGCAATGTTAGGAAGAAATCACAGAGCCTGGTGGCATTGGTGAATGACAAAGAAAGAATAGCAGAGGTCAGACAGAAAGCTGCTGAAAATAGAGATAAGTAAGTTTGCTTGCCATCCTTTTTAGAGTTGCTGGATTGTTTCCTCTCTGTGTTAGTCACACGGGCACTTTTTTGATTTCTTGTTGTGCTTGGCTTTAAAGTTGTTATAATTCCTCTTAGTTATTATATTGTAGTTGTGGCCTTGAAAAGTATTAGCTTCTGACTATATAAAGTTTTATCCTATAGAAAAAAGAAACATGTCTTTGGTTTCATTCAATATGCTGAACTTATCAACCTGACATTAATTTTACAATAGGTATCGCAGCTCAGCACCAGGTGGGATGTATAAGCCTTCAGGAGGATATGGGGACAGATATGATTATGGGGGCCGAGATGAAGAGCGAAGTAGTTATGGAAGAGAAAGAGAATATGGCTACAGAGATGATGATAGAAATAGCCGTGATGAAGATCGTCAATCCAGAGATTCTGAAGACCGGTATGGGAGAGATGGTAATAGGGATGATGATTACAGAGGAAGGAGCAGAAGTGTTGATAACTACCAATATGGGTCACGAGGTAAGAGTTCGGAGAGGGAGCGCGCGTCTGAGGATGATGGCCATTCTTCAGCACGGTAAGTTTGATTTTAAGTTTTAGGTCGCCTTTATACCTGGGCTGGAGGAAATAGTTTTGAGGATTGATCAACAGCATTTGGATGGGATATTATGGTTTTTAATATTAGTGCTTAAATGTTCTTGTTGTAAAAAAACACGTTTCGAGCATCTTCTTAGCGAGTTAGCGTAGGTCTATGCCAACCCACGACTTTAGATTTCTAAATGAAATACTCCTTTTTTTTCCTTTAGGGGCAGTGGTGCTCGAGCTGATGATTCTCAGGATGGGAGGTAATTTCTTTTATGTTTCTGCTGAAGTTTAGGCCTTTTCGAATTGTATGAAGTTTTATGGACTATATGTCAAGCGTCAACTCATATCATCTTCTTTCTGATTATGTAATGTGATAGAGGGCGGCTTGAAAGGAAGTTTTCTGAACAAAATATTGGCGCTCCACCTAGTTATGAAGAAGCTGTCAGTGCATCACGCAGTCCTGTATATAGTGAAAGGTGATATTCTCTACTGTGCAAATTGAGAGCGACCTTGGTTTTTGTTGGCGCTGATGAGTCTTTCAATGCCAGGGATGGTGGGGAGACACCACAAGCTGCTGCACCAGGAGCTGCTTCTCCTCCTCCCCCACAAGTTGCTGCTCCAGCGGCGGCTTCTCCTCCTGCTGGAAGCAACATAGACAACAAAGCGGCTACTTTCGTTAATGAATCGTCTCCTCAGAAAGTTGAAACTTTCGATGAATTTGATCCACGCGGTGCATTTTCAGGTACAATAGCAATTTGTTTTATCTTGGATTTTTCGTAGCGATTCTTTGTATTTCAAATTCCTCATCTGCGAGGAATTAATTTTTATGTGAACCTCACCTAATTGGAGGTGTATGATTGTATTCTTATGTCGTTTTATTTTATTGTTGCACCATCAAATTCCGCCTGTTTTGAATGTGGTTGTTGTGTTTCGTTTCATTTCCAGCTGCCCCTCCAGCATATGTATCTACAAATGGTGTTTCAGCTCCTCCAACCGCAGCTTCTACATCTGCTCCTCCCACCACAAACAGTGTTGAGATGGACTTGCTTGGCTCCCTTTCAGATGTATTTTCATCAAACGCATTGGCCATTGTACCGGCTGATTCTTTCGCTGTCGAAACCAATGAACAAGCTAACTCTGGTCCAGCTCCATCGTTTTCAACATCTCAGCCCTCAACTCAGGTATTTACACTTGGTTTGGACTCGAAGATTTTGATGGTTCCCTAGGATTATTTTGCTGACTCTTGTTTCGATTGTGCAGCCATTTGATGACCCATTTGGTGACTCTCCTTTCAAAGCCTTCACTTCTACCGACACCGACTCAACCCCACAGCAGACTTTTGGAACTCCTTTTGGGCCAACACCACCAACTTTCAGCTCAGAGGTCTCACATCCTGATAACTTTGGCTTTGGGGACTCATTTTCTGCTGTTGCCAATCCTGATCCTGCTGTTCAGAACGTTCAACCTCTATCAAACTCACCAGGTTTTCCTCAAGAGCAGTTTGCTACGTCTCAGAGTGATTTTGATATTCTTGCTGGCATTCTCCCGTCATCTGGACCTCCAGTTTCACTCCCTCAACAATCGGGTCCCTCAATTCCAACATTTCAATTCCCACCCAGTGGAAACATGTACGAGGGCTTTCATCCTCAGCCGGTGTCTGCAGCTCCAAACATGCAAGGACAAACGCCATTTGGACAAGCTACACAACCTTATAACATGGTTCCTCATTCACAAAGTATGACTGGAGCAATGCCGTTTCAGAGTGGAGGCTTCATGCACCAGTCAGGCTCAGCCAGTTACAATCCTGGCGTAGTAACTTCACAACCTACAAATGGAAGCTTCCTTCCACCTGTTGCTGCCACTTCATCGAGCTACTCCTCTCCCACTGGTCCAGCTGGTCAGTTCATGGCACATCAGGGTTATGGAATGCAGCCCTCTCATGGTCCACAACGAACTCAATCCGTACCTGTTCTGCATGGGAACAACGATTTCATGGGAGATATGTTTTCCCAACCTGCGCCAAACTCCTTGACGTCATCATCATCTCAACCGGATCTCACACCTTTAACGGGAGCCATTGAGATTGTTCCTCAGCCTCAGAAAAAGTTTGAGCCAAAGTCATCCGTATGGGCAGACACGTTGAGCAGGGGGCTTGTTAACTTTAACATATCTGGACGTAAGATAGATTTCTGCCACAAGATTTTGAAAGACAAAAAATCCGGTTTGGAGGAAACTTTCTAACACTCTCCTCTCTTTGTTCCTACTTATGCGCAGCTAAAACAAATCCATTGGCAGACATAGGAGTTGACTTCGAGGCGATAAACAGAAGAGAGAAACGGCTAGAGAAACCAACAAACACACCAGCAACATCCACTATCAACATGGGTAAAGCCATGGGATCAGGCACTGGCTTAGGGCGTGCTGGTGCAACCGCTATGAGACCTCCGCCTAATCCAATGGTAGGTTCCGGCATGCCTATGGGTGGGGGAATGGGTGTTGGTGGCTATGGAGGCATGAACCAAAACCAACCCATGGGAATGAGACCAGGTATGAACATGAACATGGGCCAAGGTTATCCAATGCAACCACAGAACCCCGGGACAGGTCAAGGCGGTTACAACCCTCAACAGTATTATGGTGGTGGATACCGGTAAGATCATATCAAACATCCGCTTCACGGATTTATTCAGGTTACATTATTCATCCACGTGTCCACGGATTTTCTTCTCTGTTCTTACCTTAATCTTCACTTGTTATTCAATTTTTTTTTTTTTTTTGTTATGGACCAAATTAAGAGCTTGTTGTGAAATTGTACCGGGGAGAGTGGCAAACCTTGCTCTGGTCTGCCCTTTTTGTTATATGCATATAATTTGTTATATACACTTTGTACCAGTGAAAGGGGCAAACATTCGTTTTCGTTATTTTTTTTTACAGATTTGTGTAAAACATTATTTCTATTCAGGGGAACAATAAAATATTTTCAGTTTCAATTTCTCGTTTTGAATGTTACTTGAGTCTGTATTGTACTCTGTTTCATTCTAGAAAGACTTGAATTCTGTCTCCTCCAGTGTCTTTAAAATCTAACAAAAGTTTCCCTCCGACTTCATCAGCTGCATCATCCATTAATTGCTTCAAGTTCACGCCTCCTAAAGCTGCAAAGTCTCTGGGTCAGTCAACAATTATGCCTATGAAAACTGAAACAGAACAAGGAGATTTCGAAAAAAACCTGGGACAATGTTGGTGACACCTTCCAAGAATCCGGCCTGTTCCAGACAAGTTTTGCATCAGTTCAGACAAAACATACAAAATGGACATCGAAAGTTGACTTACCGGAATTCTGACATCGAGTTTCTCAAAGCCATCACGTCCAATGATTTTGATCCTCAGAGATCGTGACCAGATCGTTGAAAACGGGTTTCTTGGTCCAGTATAAACCTCTGGTGTTATGACTTCAACAACTGGGTCGTCTCTCTGTTCTGAATCATCTTGAGCCACTTTTTGGTTACCATATACACTACTAGTGCTCGAGGCTTGAAAAGGGAAAGTACTAATAGTTATTGATCTATCTTCTCAGATGATGCAACCGGAAAGCTTTCATGTCTTACCTTTATCTGATGAAGAGGAGGTAGCATACCGCTTCTCTTCCTCATGGTATGTGTCAGAACCCAAAATCTCATTGATTTCTTCTGGAGACGGCATGCTTCCTGGTGGAGGGACTCGACCACCTTTAATCGCCAGTAGAGCGTCCTGCAAGTGTTCCACAAAGTTTAGGTCTCTTGGCGAGCACGATCAAGTTACACATTATTGGTAGAAAGATTGTCACCTGCATTGCTTGAATAGATACTCCAATCAAGGAAACAGGATACGCCACAAGCTTATATCCAATCTCTTCTAGTTCGAGCGGGTTCAGTATAGGAATTTTACCTCCACTTTCGAGCATATTCGCCTACACCAAGCGAACACTAATGTATCTTCAGATCTCCAAGATATATACCAAGAAAAGTAAGAGTAATTTCCAGCATAAACTGAAGTTACCAATTTAGGAACTAGTGGATACACATTGCAGAATGATTTCATCTCTTCCCTGGAAACAAGAGAATCAATGGAGAGAACATCTGCTCCCGCATCTGTAAAAGCTCTAGCCCTAATGAGCGATTCCTCCAGAGATATAGCTTCTCGGGAATAAGTTTGAGCAACAATGACAATGTCGGAATCACACTCTCTACGTGCATCAACCGCAGCTTTAGCACGCATCACTGCTTCCTCTCTAGAAACCACTCTTCGCTCATTGGCACAAAAAACTTGATCATTGATGACAATGCCTGCAAAGCCAGCTCTTATATAACCCTTGACGGTTCTCTTGACATTCATGGCATTACCATATCCATTGCCGCCGTCTCCAATCACTGGAATAGATACAGACTGAGTAATCTGTTGACCTTGATCTACCATTTCTCCGTAAGATATGAGTCCTTTATCAGGTAAACCAAGCCGAGCAGCTGAAATTGAGAACCCTAATTGCATAAACTGATATCAGCAGAGCAAATAATATCCAGTAAATCGAAAAGTAGACTCATCTTTAAGCAGAACACGATCATCAGCAATAGACGATTGGTTTTCAAAATAATCATATACAAACTAGTTTGATCAATAATCCATTTCGACATTACCAGTGGTGATACAGTAAGGAAACCCAGC
>OVAU01001359.1:0-15165 GCA_900406315.1 Biscutella laevigata subsp. laevigata
ACGGTAATAAAATATAGACAAAAACCGAGTATATCACTATGTTTTGTGTATCTTCCTCTTTATATTACTCCTAACTTTGTGTTAAATTTCAGGTTGAAAGCTCGCGTGTTTTTGGAGATCTCACTCCCTTGGCCGCGACCTCTACGGTGACCTTAAAACCGTACTCTTCAAGCCAATCTGTGGTTTTCACAACTAGGGTTGTGTCAAGTTGTATCAGAGCACTTGAAGATACTCACCGTGTTCTCAGGGAGTATTCCTTTTCCTTGGAGAGCAACCATGCCTCTCACTGCAGCTGCCATGATGAGGATCTTATAAGAAAGGCTAGAAGCGTTCTCAAGGACAAATAGGACCAATTTCCTCAACGGATGAGGCCATGGAGACACCCTAGAGGACCCCATCCGAGGCAACAAGAGGAATGGTTCCAAAATAGAAGACGTTATGAAGAGGAAGGGCACTTTGACCCTCCGGAGCCTAGATTTGAACCTAGACGAGTGCCAAGAGAACAAAGCCCAAGACATGCCTATCTGAGGTACTATGATGAAGAAGATGAACACTCCAAAAACACAAGTCAAGCCTCTCAACGTCCCAATCACCGAGACCCAAGGAGATATCGTGTGGAAGGACTTAAGCTCAAGATCCCTCCTTTCCATGGCAAAAGTGATGCAGACGCTTACCTAGAATGGGAGAAGAAAATAGAGTTGGTCTTTGACTGTCATTGGTACTCTGAGATCAACAAAGTTAGAGTAGCTGCCACGAAATTCCATGACTACGCCTTAAGCTGGTGAGATCAAGTAGTACCTCGAGAAGAAGGAACGAGGAACCTCCCATAGACACATGCGAAGGAGATTTGTTCGTAATCATCACCACCGGGACCTTCACCAACGTCTAAGGAGGCTCACTCAAGGATCTAAAACCATAGAAGATTATTTCCAAGAGATGGAAATGTTGCTACTTCGAACTGATTTAAGAGAAGATAGAGAGGCTACAATGGCAAGATTTCTTGGAGGCTTGAACCGTGAGATCCAAGATCACTTGGAACTTCAACACTATGTTGAAATGGAGGAAATGTTGCATAAGGCTGTCATGATCGAGCAACAACTCAAGAGGAAAGGAAAGGACACATACAAGCTGCATTTCTCTAAGGAATCAAAACCACTTATGCAAAGGAATGGGATGCGTCCAAGAAACATTTCGTGCCAGCTTCCAAGGAAACTCCAAGGGAACAACCAAACCCCTTTAAAAACAAGGGCAAGGGAATTGCTAATCCCACTAGAGCTCAGGATGTGAAGTACTTTAAGTGTCAAGGCCGTGGCCACTATGCTAATGAGTGTACTAACAAGCGAGTCATGATTCTCATTGATGATGGAGAATATATGTCCGAAGATGAAGAAGCCATCCAAAAAGAGCAAGACGAATCCTCTGAAGAATGCGAAGAAGAACCAGCTAGAGAAGAGTTATTAGTGTCCCGGAGAATCTTGAACCTTTTTCACAAAGAAGATGAAGACGCCCAAAGAGATAATCTCTTCCACTCAAGATGTCTTGTGAACAAGAAGGTGAGCAGCCTCATTATAGACGGTGGAAGTTGCACCAATGTAGCTATCACAATCATGGTAAAGAAGCTCAACCTCGAGATCCGCAAGCACCCAAGGCCGTATAAGCTCCAATGGCTCAATGAAGATGGGAAATGAAGGTGACTCACCAAGTGACCGTGCCTATTACTATTGACAAGTATGAAGATGAAGTTGTCTGTGATGTGTTACCAAAGGAGGTTGGCCACATACTCTTGGGAATACCATGGCAATTCGATCGGAAGGTCAATCACAACGGCTACACCAACAAATACTCATTTGAGTATAAGGGCAAGAAGATCACTCTTTTGCCTATGACTCCACAAGAAGTCTCTCAAGATCAGTTGCATCTAAGGCTAAAGGCTGCCAAGCCTTCTGATATGTCCTGTTTTTAGTGGTTTTGATCCCATCTTTTGATGAGATTCTGAACCACTTTACGAGTTATTAATGTGCTTTTGGAGGTACTTTGTTTCCTTTCAGGTTTTCACAGGTCTGGAGAGGAAATTCGAGAATAGGAGAGTTCTGGGAAGCTTTTGGAGAAGTTCTGAAGAGGTCTGTCCCGTCTGGGAAGCAATTCGATCGAACACCTATCAGGTTCGATCGAACCTTCACTCTGAGCAAGATCCATTGGACCAGATCTTTAACGAAGCCCAAAAGGAACCGAGACCAATTTCGATCGAACCTCACTGAGTTCGATCGAACCTTATCCAAAGACGAAAGCCATTCAGGATAAAGCGAGGAAACCGGGAATCGAAAAAGACAATCAGAATGGTTCGATCGAACCTCATGGTGTTCGATCGAACTCCGGAACTGACCTTACCCAGATTCTTCTAATTTGAAGCTCAAGCCCACCTGTACCCTGAAGACTATAAAAGCACCAGAGAGACACGAGTTTCAGCACGCTTTTCCTTATTATTTTCTAATTTATTGTTATTTACAGTTAGGTTTTTATCATTGATTTGCTAGGGAGATAGATTTAGAATTGACAACTTTGTATCTGGAACACCTGTTTTGATTCTATTTGAGTACTGATTTATGCTTTCAACTATGCCTTGTTTGATTGCTATGATTATGTCTGAGTAGATCATTAGATCAGATCTAGGGTTATGCAAAAGGGCCTGCTAGGGTTCCTGTTCAGATTAGGTTTAGAGGAAAGACAAGTTGAATTCTTTAGGGGCTGATTTGTAACCTGGTTTCAATCTGACANAGATCCTCTCCTAACTACTGAATTGAAGCCTGACTTGACCTGACAAATCAAGTTTACGCTAAGGTAGATCCGAGCCTGACAAGCACCAAATTGGATCACCCAAACCAGTAATTAGAAGAGTCTGGAATTGATCAATCCAGCCTGAAAACCAGGATTGATTAGCCTCAGTGAGGCAGACCGAATTAGATTCACTACTAGCTAATGCTCTTGCTGAGCGTTGAGTGACGAACGCGAGGTGTTCAAAGAGTTAGTCCAGAATCTAATTTGTGTTCTGTAGNGCTTGCTTATCTGATATTTACCCCCATTGCTTTATTTACTGCTTTCATCACTTCACCAAGTCTTGCTAAATCAACCTTTCTTTCTGTCTCAGCCATTGTTCAGTCTTGCCTGACTCTTTGTGTTAGTCTTTAGTCTCTATGGATTTGATCCCTAAGTACTACAGTTGACCGTCTGTGCACTTGCAGATAATTAGCTGTCTAGGGTAAAACCTGAGTGACATCACGTTTTTGGCGCTATTGTCGGGGACTAATCACACTAGCCTAGGAGATATTAGGAATTAGCTTTCGTCTAAGACACTTTCTTTTATTTTTGCAGATTTTGTTGCAGAGTTCGACTGAACCAGACTAAGTTCGAACGAACCAGACCAAGTTCGATCGAACTTTGCACATCCGCTCTTTCTGTTTGATCAAACCACTTAGAGTTCGATCGAACCACGTGAAATCGATTCACGCCATTTACCTTTTTATTTTTCTTTCAGGTGCATGAGCTTGAGGCATACAAGGAGCAAAAGAACTGACGATCTACTGCCCTTGGAAAACGAGCTTGGGCGCTTACAAAGGAGAGGTAGGAAGGAAATACAACCCATGATCGAGATGGCTAACGAGGATCAGCGAAACCCTCAGATGGCTCTGCTTGACAACCCTCTTTTTGAAGGAGGAGGACCAGGTGTACCCCCATTGTAGGTGGTAATCCGCAACATCAACACAACAGCCAGCAAACCCTGATCAACCTATTGGAGTAGTGCATCAACAAGCTCCCCAAGGATTTGATATGCAAGCTCAGAGACTCACGCTGGGACACTATGATACCCCTGCTGCCCAATTCACCATGGGACAAGGAGTGCAATTTCCCCCTGCTAAGAGAAGAGATTTCGAAATCAAGACTGGTTTGATCAATCTGGTTCAGCAAAACCAATTCCAAAGGATGACGAGCGAGAACCTAATTCGGCATCTCATCAAGTTTGAATCAATATGCAATTCCACCAAGAGTAATAGAGTGCCTGAAGATGCCCTGGAGTGTAGACTTTTTGAGTTCTCATTAGCTTACAAAACGCACAACTGGTATCTACAGCTAGCACCCGATTCTATCAGAAATTGGGAAGAGTATAAGGCTGCCTTCCTAGGGCAATTCTACACCAAATCCAGATATACTCAGCTCAGGAACAAGATTGCAGCTTTTCAGCAGCTTGCAACTGAGACATTCCATGAAGCTCTTGACAGGTTCAAACAGTATGTTGCAGAATGTCCACATCACAGGTTCAATGAAGTGACTCTGCTCAATATCTTCTATAATGGAGTGGCAGAGAAGTATCAAAACTCTCTAGACACAACCAGCAATGGAGATTTCATGACCAAGACTACAACAGAAGCCATGAGCCTATTGAGAACTTGGCTGCAAGTAATGCTAACATGTCAAGTGAATATGACAGAGGAGCAGCTGGATCTAAAGGTTATTCCAAGGAGATAGAGGATCTTAAAGCTCAAATGGCTCAGCTCTTGAAGAGGGATCATCGCCCAGTTGCAGTGAATTTTGTTGGAGATCAAGGGGACATGCAGCAACAACAATTTGAAAAATGAAAACTTCGAAGTTGAAGTAGATTATATGGGTAATTATCAAAACAGAGGGTACAACAACTACAGGAACAACTCAAACCTCTCTTATAAGAGCACCAATGTGGAGAACCCTCAAGATCAATTCTACCCTCCTTAAAACAACCAACAAGGTATGAACTCAAACAAGTTTGGGACTAAACAGTTTGCTAGTAATGCAGGGAATTTCAGACAGGGAAATCAGCAAAAGCAACAGCAGCATCAAGGTTTAATGGAGGATATCCACCCAAGCAAAACCCCAACAACCAAGGAGCCTATCAACAAGGGGAAGCTTTTAATAACTATAGGGAAATCAACCAACCTTCAGCAGCAACAAGCTCCTGCACCTCCTGCACCTGTTGCACCCCTTGCACCTGCAACACCCTCTGGAAAATTTGAGGAACTTAAGCAGATGATGCAACAGATGGCTGCGACTCAGGCTCAGACCTCCACAACAGTTACTAATCTTGCCAACCATGTGACCTCCACCACTGCAGAGCTGAAATCTCATCTGAAGACCTTGTATACACAAGTAGCTCAGCTCGCTTCAGCTATCAAGCCTCCCCCAGGAATTCTCCCAAGAAAGTCTGAAACAACTCGAGGAGTCAACGCTGTGATCCAAGAAATGTCTGAGGAAGCCAAACCCCTCCCTTTGACCATAACGCTGCAGGGAATTCCTTTCTCCAGGACGTCTGCATTCATCCACAACGCGAGGATAACATCTGAAGCTCCTCGTGATCTGGAGTTCGATCGAACCTACCTTGAGTTTGGTCAAACACCACGAGCAAATGTACCAATTCGATCAGATCTCGATCAGTTCGGCCGAACCTTAACTTTAGTAGTCCGAAGACTGAACTTCCAGGATGATTCGATTTCGACGACCGATCGAACCTCTGAAGTACGATCGGACCGGGATTGGGAATCTCAGAGTTCGATCGAACCAGTAAAGAGTTCGACCGGACTAAAATTCTGGATATGCAGAGTTCGATCGAATGTGGTGAGTCCGATCGAACCAGTAAAGGGAAACTACATAGTGCAATCAAACCTTTGGAGTTCGATCGAACTGGGATTGTCGAACTACAAAGTTTGATCGAACATATGGAGTTCGATCGAACCTGTCTTGACCACCAGACAGATGACATGGTAATCGATCGACCTGAAACCCAGAATGCTCAGATACTCGATCGAACCAGAGAAGTGTTCGATCGAACTGGAATCGACGGGTCGAGACAGTCAGATCAGAGCATCGCCTACCTCTTCCAGGCCCATAAGCAACTTTAGAAGATCAAGGAGAACCTTCTCGAGGAAATTGAAGCTGAAAAGACTCCGTACGCTCAGGAACACTCTGATTTTTCTGATAATTCTTCTGTTTGTATTCGCTCGCAGGAATCTCAGGTTAAAGAAGAATCAAAATCAACCAAACATAGCAAGAGAAAGAAGAAGAAGTCTTCTAGCCAAGGTGTAAAAATCCACTCTCATGAAACATATTTCAGAGATCTCCTCGATGAAAAGATTACAGTTGAAGAAATAAAGGCCATAATGATTGAGGAAGAACCCGCTGCAAACCATATGAGGGAGCTGACCAAGCAAACTGATCCAGGGAGATTTGCCATCTCTGCGAACTGAATGGGTTCATCATGCAGAACTCTCTTCGTGATTCAAAATCATTTTTAAACATCATGTCTAGAGATGTGGAAAAGAGGCTAGGAATGCGAACACTTAAGCCATGTGGAGTGAGTTTCCAATTTGCAGACTCATCTAGAGCCAAACCCGATGACATGTGGGAGAACGCACCAGTCATACTTGGGGGATGCGTGATCCCAACAGACTTCTATGTTTTGGATATGGAGCGTCAGCCAAGTAATGCACTCCTCCTTGGGCGACATTTTATGGCAAGCGTAGGTGCTGTTTTTGACCTGCCAAGGAACAAAATTGTATTCACCTACATCTCCAGAAACTTCTTCTTCACTCCCATACCAGACAAGGAATCCGATAATGTTTTGTCCTCTATTGATATTGTGGATATTTCCAGCAGTCCTATTTCAGGTGAAACATAACTAGTTCAAAAGAAGAAAACAAGGAGAGGAAAGAAGAAGCGAAAGGTAGATACAAATAGGGAGGAACAAGTTGAGCTAGCAGCCATCTCAGTAAAAGGCACTGATCAGACCACTGAAGCTGAGACAACAAGAAACTCCTCTGAGACCATTGTTAAGAGCGATACCAAGACAAGTCTGGATGGAGACATCACCAAGCCTGAACCTCTAGCTGAAAAGAAGAAGAGGAAAGCTAGGAGGGGGAAGAAAAAGAAAAAAAAAGATAGCTCATGTTCAGACAGAAGAGATTTTGTGTGTAAAAACCAGCTCTTACAAATCTGAAGGCATTAAGGAGACTGATGAGACAGCTGACCTAGACAACCTCCCACCCACC
Organism: Biscutella laevigata subsp. laevigata; assembly: GCA_900406315.1. Taxonomy (NCBI): domain Eukaryota; kingdom Viridiplantae; phylum Streptophyta; class Magnoliopsida; order Brassicales; family Brassicaceae; genus Biscutella; species Biscutella laevigata. The sequence goes on from OVAU01001359.1 coordinate 7,071, forward strand.
ACTGCTGCAACAAAGAAGAAACACCAACGAAGGAAGAGAACATAGAGCACCATCCTCCGGGAACCCAATGGAGCTATTGCCAGAGGTTTTGTTGTCAAATTAACTCCCTACAGATGTGATGGGGAAAGCATTGTGTACAAATTCTGGAGCACAAGCAAGGTAAAACCATTCCATAAGGTCACTGGCATGCTGACACTAGAATGGAAGGAGAAAAGAGAAGAGGGTCTTCAAATCCTAATGAATCGATTTATCTCCGTTCGACTACCTGACGTTGAACCTCATGATGTCTCCACATCATCTGAACCTGATCCATCGGTCGAACAAGGAGTTCATATCACTTTACCTCCTTTAGCCATTCCATGATTGGTAAAGACTCGTCAGGCTTGTGACGTTAAGCGCTCTTAGGAGGCACCCCACATGCACTTCACTTCTATCTGGATACAGATCCACTTGTTTTCACACGTACTTGTATTTTTGTAAGGTTTCATGTCAACTTTTGAGACGTCTTTTCTGGTTTGAACCTCAGTTCGATCGAACTACATTAGGTTCGATCGAACCTCACTTCCGGAAACGCATAAATCGATCGAACTTCTTCAAATGCGAGGATGCAGAGTTCGATCGGACCTTTGAGGTTCGATCGAACCCCTTCCTAGATCAACCAGCAGATGACACTCGTTGCTGCATGACTACATCTCTATCAGGAACATGATATCCTTTTTAATTTTGGTTTTTGTTAATAAAACAGCTGACAATTCGTGCTTTCAGGTTCTTTTTTGCACTGGGACANCCTTCCTAGATCAACCAGCAGATGACACTCGTTGCTGCATGACTACATCTCTATCAGGAACATGATATCCTTTTTAATTTTGGTTTTTGTTAATAAAACAGCTGACAATTCGTGCTTTCAGGTTCTTTTTTGCACTGGGACAATGCGAAGCAAGTCTGGGGGAGTGTGCCTTAGCCCTCGACTATTTCTGTGAATCCTGATATTAGCACTTATTAACTCTTGCATGACCTTGAAATTATGACATTCTCCTATGATGACTAACCCCATTGTGAAAGTCTACTGCCTAGTATCATCACAACTTCTTGTTGTTTAGTACAAGAAACCTGAGGAACCACATGACCAAACTCCCTCCCATAAAACCAAGGCTTGGTAGAGCTTTGTTGGATATGAGGCTAACTTTTCATTATGACCTAACTTGACTTTTAAATTTTCTTCTCAGAAGTTTGATAACAGGAAAGAGAAGTAATTACGCTCAGGATTTGTTCCACCTTTTTCCACTCTTTCTGATCCTGAGTGGCTGAACTCACCTTTAATTTGGTAACATTCCCTGAACCGAAACCTCTTTTCTAGCCCCAAATGTCTATCTTTTTGCTGTCATTAGGAGTTTATTCATGTGTAAAAACTATAGAGAGAGTTTGAGTTAACTTGGTCCTGCTGCTGTTTAGATAGTTGGAATCTTAAGTGGCTAGATTAAAATCATGATCTGATTGCAATGTTTGTGTGTTTTTCCTCTTGACTTAGGAAAGTATAGCATTGGTTGGGTTTATAGATTTGTTCATGGGTACCTTGAACTCGGAAAATAATTATTGAAATTGTCTGCTATTTTTGAAATCGATTGGAAACCCTGCAATCAGAAAAAGAAGTGTTTGATCGAACTTACACGGTTCGATCGAAACCCTTTTGCCGAGATTGCATTGTTCGATCGAACAATGATAGTTCGATCGAACCCTCCTCGTAAATAAAAAAATCAAAATTTGTTATTACTTGTTTTTACAGAAAAGAGGAGGAAGAGAAAAAGGGTGTGAACGATTTAAGTGGACATTGATATTTGGTTGATAGTTACTCGTGGGTAGGAGATTTCTGCTGCTAGTAGTATGTTAGGTCAATATCCTCACTTACTCGCTCTCTCTCATGATTTTGCATAATGACATGACTCTTTTTGGACATTCTCTTCATTGAGTACCCCAAACACATCAACCTCACCATCACACAACCTCCTTGTAACAGAACCCTCTTTTNCTGATTTGAAAAACTCTCTGATAAGAAACTCACGCTCTCTTTAATGAATGTAGTGAGTCAACTGATTTGAATGCATAATCTATTCAGGTGGAGTTTCAAAGTATGGACAGGCTTGAGAGGTCATCGTGGGGAATTCGGGATAATGTGCTAACACTTTTAGTTTGTGTATGATCAACAGGTTGTTTTTAGACTATGGTAAGCTGAGGAGAATAGAATTCCTATAATTTCTATTTTTCTTAGACCTGTCTTTACTTGAGGACAAGTAAAGGTTCAAGTCTGGGGGAGTTGATATGTCCTGTTTTTAGTGGTTTCGATCCCATCTTTTGATGAAGTTTTGAACCACTTTACGAGTTATTAATGTGCTTGTGGAGGTACTTTGTCTCCTTTCATGTTTTCACAGGTCTTGAGAGGAAATTCGAGAATAGGAGAGTTCTAGGAAGCTTTTGGAGAAGTTCTGAAGAAGTTTTTCCCATCTAGGAAGCAGTTGGATCGAACACCTATCAGGTTCGATCGAACCTTCACTCTGAGCAAGATCCATTGGACCTGATCCGCAAAGAACGAACCCCAAAAGGAACCGAGACCAAGTTTGATTGAACCTCACTGAGTTGTGGATGAAGCGAGGACACCGGGATTCGAATAAGACAATCAGAATGGTTCGATCGAACCTCATGGTGTTCGATCGAACTCCGGAACCGACCTTTCCTAGATTCTCCTAATTTGAAGCCCAAGCCCACCTGTACCCTGAAGACTATAAAAGCACCAGAGACACACGAGTTTCAGAACACTTTTCCTTATTATTTTCCAATTTATTGTTTTCAACACTTAGGGTTTTATCATTGATTTTCTAGGGGAGATAGATTTAGAATTGACAACTCTGTATCTTGAACCCCTGTTTTGATTTTATTTGAATACTGATTTATGCTTTCAACTATGCCTTGTTTGATTGCTATGATTATGTCTGAGTAGATATTAGATCAGATCTAGGGTTGTACAAAAGGGCCTGCTAGGGATCCTGTTTAGATTAGTTTTAGAGGAAAGACAAGTTGAATCCTTTAAAGGCTGATCTGTAACCTGGTTTCAATCTGACAAGTAGAATCTAAGGTTTAGGATGATTCAAGTCTGAGAAATACCTATTGAATCACCCATATTAGCATATAAAGGATTCTCAGGGATCCTCTCCTAACTACTGATTTGAAGCCTGACTTGATCAGACAAATCAAGTTTAGGCTAAGGTAGATCCGAGCCTGACGAGCACCAAATCAGATCACCCAAACCAGTAATTAGAAGAGTCTGGAATTGATCAATCCAGCCTGACAACCAGGATTGATTAGCCCCAGTGAGACAGACCGAATTAGATTCGCTACTGGCTAATGCTCTTGCTGAGCGTTGAATGACGAATGCGAGGTGTTCAAAGAGTTAGTCCAGAATCTAATTTGTGTTCTGTAGATTCCCAATTCTTTTCTCAACTACATATCTGAACTATTCCCGCCAAAAACCCTTTTAAACCCTAGGTCTGATTGTTTGCTTATTTGATATTTACCCCCGTTACTTTATTTATTGCTTTCATCACTTCACCATTGCCTGCTAAATCAACCTTTCTTTCTGTCTTAGTCATTTCTCAGTCTTGCCTATCTCTTTGTGTTAGTTTTTAGTCTCTGTGGATTCGATCCCTAAGTACTACAGTTGACCGTCTGTGCACTTGCAGATAATTAGCTGTCTAGGGTAAAACCTGAGTGACATCACCTTCCAACTTCCTTGTTAACCAAAGTGTAGTAAGGAAGTCCCTCCATGCTCATCAAACTGTTTTATTATTTGTTTACAAGGAAGCTCTTACTAGTTTGTCTAACCCATCACCGGAGTATCCGAGTGAACTTAAGCACCTCTTGAGCAGGTTTGAAGATGTGTTTCCAGGAGATGAGCCACAAGGACTACCTCCCATGAGAGGAATCGAGCACCAAATAGACTTTGTCCCCAGAGCAACACTTCCAAACCGTTCGGCTTATAGGACCAATTCCGTGGTGACTAAAGAGCTCTAAAGACAGGTTGAAGAACTCATGAGCAAGAGACACATCAGAGAGAGGATGAGTCCTAGTGATGTTCCCGTCCTCTTAGTGCCAAACAAAGATGGCACTTGGCGAATGTGTGTTGATTGCCGGGCCATCAACAACATTACAGTTAAATATCGTCACCTAATCCCTAGATTAGATGACATGTTAGATGAGTTACATGGGTCTAAATTTTTCTCTAAAATAGAACTTAAACGTGGTTACCATCAAATTAGGATGAGAGAAGGGGATGAATGGAAAACGGGTTTTAAAACTAAACATAGTCTATATGAATGGTTGGCATGCCTTTTGGTTTGACAAATGCTCCTTGTACTTTTATGAGATTGATGAACCATGTGCTTAGGAAATTCATTGGATTGTTTGTGGTTGTGTATTTTGATGATATACTTGTCTATAGCAAAAGCCTAAGTGATCTTATCAAGCATCTAGAATCGGTTTTAGGCGTGTTAAGACATGAACATTTGTTTGCAAACTATTCCAAATGCACTTTTTTATGGATAACCTAGTCTTTTTAGGCTTTGTTGTGAGTGCAGAAGGAGTAAGAGTAGATGAGGAGAAGGTGAGAGCTATACAAGAATGGCCAAGCTCAAAGACGGTTGGAGAAGTTAGGAGCTTCCACGGATTGGCCGACTTCTATAGGCGGTTTGTCAAGGATTTTAGCACCACATCCTCTCCTCTCACCGAGGTCATTAAGAAGGAGGTTGGATTCAAATGGGGGACTGACCAAGAGGAAGCATTCCAAGCTCTCAAGGACAATCTCACCAATGCACCATTGCTTAGGCTCCCGGATTTCACTATGACCTTTGAAATCGAGTGTGATGCGTCCGAGGTTTGAATTGGAGTTGTCCTTATGCAAGAGAGGAGACCTATAGCCTTCTTCAGTGAGAAGTTACGAGAAGCTACCCTCAACTACCCAACCTATGAAAAGGACCTCTATGGATTAGTTCGAGCGTTAAAGACATGGCAACATTACTTGTGGCTAAAGGAGTTCGCGATCCATTCAGATCAAGAGTCACTCAAGCATCTCAAGAGTCAGCACAAGCTTAACAAGATACACGCAAGATGGGTTGAGTTTATAGAGACCTTTCCTTACGTGATCACATATAAAAAGGGTAAAGGGTAAGGACAATGTCGTGGCCGACGCATTGTCCCAGAGGTATTCTCTTCTATCTAGTTTACACACTAGACTCTTAGGGTTTGAGCAAATAAAAGATTTATATGCTACTGACCTAGAGTTTAAAAGATGTCTGTAATGAATGTGTTAAGCATGCCAAGGATCATTACTATAGACTAGATGGGTATTTATTCTTTAATAATCGTTTGTGTGTACCTAATGGATCTATCCGAGAGTTGTTGATAAGGGAAGCTCATAGTGGCGGCCTAATGAGACATTTGGGAGTTGATAAGACCATGAAGGTAGCTCAAGACCATTTTTTTTGCCACACATGAAGAAAGATGTCGAGAGGATATGTACTCAATGTCTAGAGTGCAAACAAGCCAAGGCCAAATCCCAACCCCTCGGTTTGTATACCCCTCTCCCAATTGCTTCTCATCCATGGCATGATATTTCAATGGATTTTGTCTTAGGATTGCCTAGAACTAGACATGGTCATAATTCTATCTTTGTGGTACTAGATCGATTTTCCAAGATGGCTCATTTCATCCCTTGTCACAAAATAAATGATGCTACTAATATTGCCAACTTGTTCTTTACGGATATAGTTAGGATTCATGGAATGCTAATGTCAATTGTTTCAGATAGAGATACTACATTCATAAGTCACTTTTGGAGAACCTTATGGAGCAAGCTAGGTACTAAGTTGTTGTTTTCCACAACTTGTCATCCTCAAACGGATGGGCAAACCGAGGTTGTGAATAGAACTATGACTATGCTCCTTAGGGCCTTGATTAAGAAGAATTTGAGAACTTGGGAGGAATGTTTGCCTCATGCTGAATTTGCTTACAAGATTTCTAAGCATTCAGCCACTAAGTATTCTCCTTTTGAAATTGTTTATGGATTTGTGTCACTAACCCCTTGGGACTTAACTCCATTGCTTTTAAGTGAAAGTATAAGTTTAGATGGTGCTAAGAAGGCCGAACAAGTCAAGGAGCTTCACAAGAAGGTGAAAGCCAATATAGAAGCCAAGACCGAATATTATACAAGGCAAGCCAACAAAGGAAGGCGTGTGCAGTCATTCAAATAATGAGATTGGGTGTGGATATATCTAAGAAAGGAAAGGTTTCCAGAAGAAAGGGACTCCAAGTTGAAGCCTAGGATCGACAGACCATTTCAAATATTGAAGAAATTCAATGACAATGCCTACAAACTTGATCTTCAAGGTAAGTACAATATTAGTCCGAGCTTCAACACAACTGACTTGGTTCCATTTCATGTAGATCCCACGAATTTGAGGTCAAATCCTTTTGAAGAAGGAGGGGATGATACAAGCATGACCAAGGATGAATCGACACTTAGCTTTGAAGAGGAGCCACTCCGGACCAATCACAAGATCAAGGGCCAAGAAGCTTGCTGGAGCACTAGTTCTTACATTGGAGGAGTTGAGGTTACATGTTCATCACTTGAAGAAGGAAGAAGAACCAGATCCGTTCAACATGTCCCAAGCATCTTCAAGTGCATGATCCGAGGGTAATTCTAGGGTTGAACACTCTTTTTCCTTAAGCTAGGTTTTGTCCCATTTGGGTTTTACTAGCTAAGGTTTTAATGAGACCCATTCACATCTAAAACCCTTAGTTTTATTCCTTGGACTCACCAAGACGCATCTCCGGCCTTAGCCTTTCAAAAAGCTTATGACCGTTGCTACTTTGGAGCGTCCTTTCTATCCTTTTCGTTTTAAGACATTATCTTTCTTGCTTTTCGTTTTGGACCCAAGTGTTAGGGTTTTACTTGCGAGAGTATTTAAACTCCTAAACCTTGTATATGTCTCTTTATCCAACTTTTCAAATCAAAAACGAGTTTCTCTCTAAGTTGGTTCATCTAAGTGAGTAATATCTTAGAACCCTAGGTGTGTCATATCCTAGGTTCATTCAAGGTGTATCCAAGGTCGCTTCATAACCTTGGTGGTCCTTCTCGATCCATCTGTTACCTTCATCCGCTCATTTCATCCGTTTCTCGATAAGGTAACCGAAGAACCTCAACCATGCCGTCTCACCCACTTCGCGTGACTTTTCATGACCTATCTTCTCAACAAACCTCCACCTTCATCCCATAACCAGCACTACAAAGTTTCAGGGCCATCAGAGACGTCTAAGGGGGTTGTACAGACGGCGGCGTTCCGTACCACGACTTGCCGGCTGTTGTACAAACAACGGCCTCAAAATTCCATCAGCCTAAACTCGACTTTTCCTTACCTATGTTTTGTGTATCTTCCTCTTTATATTACTCCTAACTCTGTCTTAAATTTCAGGTTGAAAGCTCGCGTATTTTTTGAGATCTCACTCCCTTGGTCGCGGCCTCTACGCTGACCTTAAAACCGTACTATTCAAGCCGATCCGTGGTTTTCACAACCAGGGTTTTTAATACACGCTCAATTGAAGATCGAACACCTTGAAGACTCTAGACGCCTTGGCCGTCGTGGAAGTGTGGCCAAGATGCGTCTTCCGTCAAATCCTATGGGCAAACAACACCAAACTTGTCAAGCTCTCAAAATGGACAAAAATAGAAGATATAGTCGAAAGAGATTCAGGGAAAAGAGAGATATGGTTGAGGGAACGAAAATGGGTTTCTGGATACGGTCGGGTACCGCTTTAGCCGGCCGTACAACAAAAAGTGAAATCAAGTTCCACGGCCTAAACGTCTTGGATTGCGATGAAACTTGGTGTGAGCAGTCTCTGGATGAAATGGTGAGATGTAGTCGAGAGTGATGTGAGAAAGGTGATGGTTAGGTCGAAGGAGCAGAAATGAGGCCCCAGGGTACGGCCGTGACTACGTCACGCGGCCATACAAAGAAAATCTCGTCACGTTCTCCTAACCTAATCAACTCTG
>OVAU01001360.1:0-15164 GCA_900406315.1 Biscutella laevigata subsp. laevigata
TGCTAATGATATAAAGCTTTGTATGATTGTTGTATTGATTTTTGATGATTGAATTGTGATGGTACAATCACCTATTTATAGGTGAAATGAAACAAAGAGAAAGTGACACATTATGGTATATGTGTCTACATCAAGACATGATTGGTGTCATTTTGATGACACTTACATTCTCATCATGACACATGTGATGACTAATCATTTTGTTTAACACATCATCAATAATATGTGTCACTTTGGTGATGATTAATCATATTTCATAATATTCTTGACTTTATTATATACTTTTTTTCTTATATAAAATGGCAAGCTGGTTGTAATAAGGTTGTAATAACTGTTGTTGATTCCCTTTGTCTTTCCAATGTTCCTTTGTTTTTATCCATACAACTTATCAACAAAATCACAACATTCTATTATATATACATCCACATTTAATTCTTATTTTTTTCTAACTTTACTATCAAATTTTGAAAGGAATAAAATTCAAGCTAAATGTCTTAATATTCAGACTCGAGACTTCGATACTTTTAATAACGTTATTGATATTTTTTTTTTTTTTTTTAAATAAAAATATATATTACGAATAACTGATTACAAAGGTGCTAAGCCTGCATACAGACCGAAAATGGAACCCAAGGAAAACACAAATCTGAAATAATAAAAGAAAAGAGAACCGAAGTGAAATGAAAAGGAAGAAAGCCGACCTGAAAAAAGGGTAATACAGAACTAATCCCGTGTAAACCCAAACCAGGTAGCTACAAAGGATGTGCCAGGAGGAACCTGACCGAGAACCTTATCCATGCTCTTGAGCTTGCTGAGAATTATGGACTTCACCTCTGCAATGATATGATCTATTGGTCTTGATGAACCCCCATGAAGCCTTGAGTTACGCTCTTTCCATAATGAGTAAACTACCGCCTGTAATAACAATCTGCATATCTCATTCAATTTCCCATTTGAGGATGGTCGTTTGACCCATCCTATAATCAAATCAAAGGATGGAGGAGGAGATAAGTTAGATCGATTGAAGAAATGATTCCAAAGTTGGGACGAGTAGGGACACTCAAGAAAGATGTGGTGTTGTGTTTCATCCGTGAGATTACAAAGAAGGCAGTTTGCTGGCACTGATAAACCCCAGGACAATAGCCTATCTCTTGTAGGTAAACGCCCACGAAGAAGAACCCACATTAGAAATGAGTGCTTGGGGATTCGATTCGAGAACCATACGACGGAGCTCCATGTAACTGCCGGTCCGTGAGGATAAAGAGCTTCCCATGTACCTGCCATCGAGAAAGGACCAGCAGTAGATGTGGGAGATAGTTTCCATTGCACTATATCTTCTGTTTCTGTAGCAAGGGGCGGTAGTGTGGGCAACAATGACCGTAGCATACGACAAATTGGGTGTCTTCGCGCTTCATTCCTCCAACCCAACACCCGAAATGCTTCAGCAACCGTGGTATGTTTTGGGATTCCGACTACGCGTGGGGCATTCGGGCCAGTGATCTTGAGCAGACAACCATTGGGTGACCAACTGTCATACTAGAACGATGTGTTACGCCCATTACCAAGCACATTAACGATGAAGTTCCGAGCAGTGGGTCTTTCTTTCAACATAGCTCGCCATATCCAACTACCACCACCTCCAGTATTCATCTCCCAGAATTGCCTTCGCTTGATTAGGTTAGCCTTAATCCAAGAAACCCACAAGGAGCCAGATCTAGTGAAAAGAATCCAGATCAGTTTTAGTGTGAAGACCTGATTCCATTTGCATAACCGCTTCAGTCCTAATCCCCCACATGACTTAGGTGTACACAAAGAATCCCATGAGATCTTGGCACCACTGGAGTTGTCAGCTGTTCCTTTCCAGAGATAAGCTGAGCACAGTTGTTCGATCGATTTTAGACACTTTTTAGGGAGCGGAAAGGTGGACATCCAGAAGTTAACCAAACTGTACAGAACGGATTGAATAAGTTGTAGTCGCCCTGCAAAAGACAGATTCTTGACCAGCCAAGACCCAAGTCTACCTCTGATCTTATCAATGAGGGGCTGATAATCCGAGGAACTCATCTTCTTAGTCATAAGAGGTAAGCCCAGGTATCTAACTGGTAAAGATCCCAATGTTACTCCAAAATCCGTGGCTAAAAGACCCGATGCGTGGATGTTGTTTCCATCTAAAAATAGGTTAGTTTTCCCCATATTTAGCTGAAGACCCGATCCATGGTAAAACCCCTCAAGTATAGCAAAAAGAGAGGTGAGTGATGCAGCTGAGCCATCGAAAAAAATGAGGAGATCATCAGCGAAGCTCAGGTGCGTGACGAGTGGAGATAAACCCATCGGGTGACATCCAAACAACCTTTGAGAAGCCGCTCTATCCAATTCTCTAGACAGAATATCGATTGCAAGAACAAAGAGAGAAGAGGACATAGGGTCACCTTGACGAAGGCCTTTCTTACCCGGAAAGAACCCCGAGATTTCTCCATTCAGGGAGACTGAGAAATTAGGAGATGTTACACATTCCCGGATCCAGTATATGAAGGTGCTCGGCAAGTTGATAGCTTCCAGAACATTGAAGAGAAAACCCCAATCGACGTTGTCATAAGCCTTGACCAAGTCTACTTGAAGGCAACCTCTGGTTGTGGGACCAGATTTATGAAAATCAACCACAAGCTCCGAAGCCAAAAGGACGTTCTCACAAAGTAGACGACCTCCCACAAAACCCACTTGGTTCCTTTGGACAGCTTCTGCCAAAAACCACTTAATGCGAGAAGCTAAAATATGAGATATCACCTTGTATATGGTGTTGCAGCAAGAGATAAGACGAAACTCATATAACCTTTCTGCTCCGGTGCGCTTCGGGATCAACGCTAAAATCGTGCAATTGACCTGTTTAATCATGGTAGAAGTGATAAAGAAATCCCGGACAGCAACTATGAAGTCATAGCCCACAATGTCCCAGGCGGTAACATAGAACTCTGCAGGAAACCCATCAGGACCCGGGGCTTTCCCTTTAGGGAGTGAGAATAAAGCTTCTTTAATTTCAAGTAGAGTGGGAATTGCAGATAAACGGATGGAAAGGGCTGAGGTGCACCTGAACGGAGTAATAGAGCGGATGGTCTCAACAGAGTATGGAGAAACCAAAGGATTCGACGATCCAAGAAGATTCTTATAAAACCCAACTGCAAGATCTTTTAACCTGTCCGGATGAAATAGTCGAGTATCGGAGTCATCGCGTAAGAAGTGAATGCTAGAACGAGCAATATTGGCCTTTACCGTTTTATGGAAGAAGCTAGTATTCGCGTCTCCCTCCTTAAGCCACTTAATTCTTGATTTTTGTCGGAAAAAGGATTCTTCCGCAGAGGACCAGAATAACCAATCTGAATTAGCAGCACGTTCCGTTTCAAAGAGGTGTGGAGAAGGATCAGCTAGCATTTCTTCCTGACAGATAACGAGTCTATCATAAGCTTCCTTGGTTCGTCTGGATATATCCCAAAAGAAACTCTTGTTGATTTCGCGACACTGGGCCTTAGCTTGTTTGAGTTTGAGTAACAAAGAGCTCATCGGAGAGCGGACTGGAGTAACATGAAGCCAAGCCTCTCCGAGTATCTGTGAATAAGATGGGTGAGTTGCTATGAAGTCGAAGTACCTGAACGGAGATTTCCTCCTAGTCGGGTCTGAACCCAAGGAAACCAAACAAGGTGAGTGATCAGAGGCCCCTGGTACATCAAAGAAAGCCGATGAGTTTTGGAAAACATCAAGCCACTTTTCATTGGTCATAGCCCTATCTAATTTACGCGCGATAGGGTTTTGAGGTTGATTATTCGTCCATGTGAAAAAACATCCCCGTAGAGGAAGATCAGCAATACCAGCAGCTGCAACGCAGTCTTGGAAGTTTTGAATACCTACCATAGGAGACGAGAATGGGTAAACCGAGTATGACTCTCTAGAGTTGAGGACCTGATTGAAATCTCCAATAATTAGCCAAGGAGAATTGTTAACAAGGGGATTAGAGGACCATTCCATAAGATGATTCCAAAGGGCCAGGCGCTCAGTCACTGTATTACAAGCATACACGAAGGCCACACTGAAAGTCTGACCTGAAGAAAGAACATATACTCCACACAAAAGACATTGATCAGATCGATGATAAACAACTAGCGATATATCAGAACGCCACACAACTACCACTCTGCCATTCAACGCGGAAGGCGAGTAGTTAGACTCAAAACACCACCCGGGGAGAATTGAAGCCATTAACGAATTCAGCTTGTCCTCCTTAACCCGAGTTTCCAACAAACCTCCAACTAAGGGATTATTATCCTTAATCCAACGAACAACTTCTTTCTGCTTTGCCTTAGCATTCAGACCTCTGACATTCCAGCTAAAAAACATTATCTTAACAGAAATGGGCAAAGACCAGTAATATAATCTTTATTGAAAGAGACGGCCAGAAGCTGCCTCCAAATCTGCATCAGGAGGTTCATGATCAGCTGTTTGGGACAAAGAGTCACTTACTTCGGACAAATTATCAAAGAAACCCACTGATCCTTCTGAGTCTGAGTATAAATCACGGTCTTCAACTGAGTGGAGGTCTCTGAGGATTTGTTGACGAATTAGCTTTCTAGCTCTTTTTTTTGTCTTTGGAGGAGACCTTTTACTAGAACTTTTAACTCGCTCTCTGATGGCTTTTTGGACTTGTCGAACAATGACCGCATCTAACTGCGGATTTTCCGAACGAAAGGAAGATTCTCCTTTGTAACTGGCGCTGACTGGAGGAGTAATCGGTTGGGGGATAATGCGCCGAGCTGGGCGGAGAGTAGAAGAACCGGGTGAGAGGGGACTTTGTGGAGGAGAGGAAAGAGGTGTCCTCAGCGCAGGAGAGCTGGAGAGAGCTCGTGATATGTTGGTGGAAGGAACATGAGCATTTGAAGAAGAGTCTTTGGACATTGCGGTATTGTCATGAGAGCTTTCCGGATCATCTTTGGGTGGGACCGGAGAAACAGGGGAGAGAGTTGAAGCTGTTTGTTCGACGGAAGTTTCTGCGAGAGAAGTGACAAGTCTCTTAGGACATCGGACTAACAGGTGACCAAATTCCACACAGCGAGGACATTTAAGAGGTATGTGGGGGTACTCCGCGCGAACCATGACATAGTTTCCATGTTTGTCCTTAACCCTTACAGTATTTGGATAGGGGCCATCTAGCTTCATCACAACGCGGATCTTTACAATACCCAGACGGTTAGGAGTCAGCTTAGCTCTTTCTGTATATAGCGGTAGACCAAGAGCCGAAGCAATGGAACTAATGCCATCAAGATCGAACATTACCGAGGGGACATTTCGAAGTACAACCCACAATGGAGCATACTCAAGCTTCATAGGAGCACCTGTGATCGCGGGAGACCATTTTGTAACTGAGAAGGCGCAGTTACCAGATTGCCAAAATCCGACTTCTAGAACCCAGCTCCGAGTCAGCTCTGATGGAATGAAGATAAGGCACGACTGGTCTGTGTACTTCTTGATAGAAATTCTACCATGAATACCCCAAATTGGATTGAGATCTGCAAAGATTTTTCCCATCGGAGGAGGGGAACCGTGAAAGTGCGCGACGAGATGATCTGGCCAAACTGAGCTAGTATCAAAGGAAACAGAGGACGGGGCTTGTACCAAGGGGATGCCGTCTGTTAGGAATAAGGGGGAGGAGATTTTCCGAAGATTGTGGAGGGATCTTGGTTTTGGTTTGAGAACCGATGCGTAGGAAGCGCTAGACGGAAGCGGAGGAGCATCAGGTTGAGTGGATTGTTTTGTAGCCGCTGAGGAACAAGCTAAAGTCGGAGGATCTAAGGGAGAGATCCGAGCGAGGTGAGGAATCGGGGAGGAGCACTCAACGGAGGAGCAAACCGCGAGAAGGTCCGGCGGAATAGTACCCGCTTCTTTGGCCGGAGGAGCCTTGGGAGAAGGAGAGATGGACGTAGCCGGAGGATCCATGGCCGTGGATGGAGAGATCGGGAGGATCTCACGGCCGGAGATCGCAGAACGGAGCGAAGTGCTAAGATCGCCCAAACAATCGCCTCAATTATCGCAAAGGAGCACTGTTCACTTAGAGAAAATCGCCTCAATTCAACTATCTATTATTATTTTCCATATGTATTCAATTACTCACTAAAGAAAGGCAAGCAAATTAACAGACAATGAAGTTGATTCCCCCACGAGTTAAACAATTGTCCTAACTTTTCCTATTTGCCTATTTCCCTGCAACATTATCTACTTTGTCTACACAATACAGTGATTTAAAGTGCGTGTGTGTATACTCTCTTTGAAACTGAATTGTGCGTGATACATTTTGAATAGGAAATACGGAGAAAACAAAATAGAATTGCGTATTCAAGATTCAATATAGAAGCCTAACATCTGAGTCCGAAGTGCCTTAAACATAATACATTTACTTCCCTCTGTTTTTGGCTCAGATTTGTTGAGCGAGCCCCAAGAAGGATTACGAGAGGAGTTTTTTTGGTACACGAACTCTTCTACTTTCCTGAGCTTTCACTTTGGGGACTGTTGTGAAGGATTTGGTTTTGCAGGTGGAATCTGTTTAACTTATAGCAATTGGAACAGTCTTGACACTGAACACTCGTTTCATCTCAAACTTGTTTCAGTGTATTAGATAATAATCTTGTATATAGAATATGAATACTTTACTTACCGAAAGAAAAGAACTAACTTCAAAACTCAACACTAAAGCAGACTGATTTCTGTCATATCTTGCAAAACAGAGCTTCGAAATCTTGAGAGAAGCGAGTGCTACCGACCATATCAGACCACAGGGCCTCATCATGAGGGACTGTGTTTGAGAAACAAGGATGTTCAATAACGTTTCTGTTGGTGATATTCACTCATGCTGTAATGGGGACCATAAAACTCCTGCCGCTGCATCGAGTGATTCTTCAACCTGTAGTTATTCACTTCCCAATGCTTTTACTAATTAAAAATCACATATTAATTTAAAGCTACTAATCAATTAAATAAGAGGTATATTTAGGCACAAGAGTCCCACATCGGAACTAACAAGTTTCTTCTTGTTTTATATATTATTCTAGATTACAATAATCAAACGTCGAGCTCAGTAGCGTGGGTTTGTGATCCAAGTGGAGAAAACAAGGTGATGGAACATTGGGTCGATCTCATCTGGTCGGATTTGGCTTGGGCAATCTTCTGGTCTGTCCATTCCAAGTCAGGAGTTGAGTCCTCAGACTTGAGCGAAGGCTTGTGGTTCGGTCTCTCTTAGAGTAGAGGAGACTGCGTAAGGCTGGTTTCACAGAGCAGCGTGAACCTGTTCTTGACAGTGGAAGGATTACGGACCGGTGCCTCCCGAATCCACTATGACTCAATTAGCCGACTTCGGTTGGACCATCACTTTACTTTTTGTCATATTTTGATAAGGGTAACTGAATTATGAAGCCATAAAGCTCGTTCTGCACCACCATAAATTGATTCTTCAACACTGGTACTTGAAATGGAGAGTAATCAAGATTTTGGTTGTTGGCTAGTTGATTGGAATGTGATACAGAGTGTGAGTTGAGAGAGAACTCGGTAGGATTCAAAGGGGTCAGTTCTTTGGACTGAATCAATTGAGAGATATGGTGGAGAGAGTGATGATGAAAGACTTTTATATTTTATATTTTGGGAAATTATGATTATTTTGTAGATAATAATCCATATAAATTGAGAAATTTTTAAGAAGATATAATTTTTTATTTTTGAAATTATGATGATTTGGTGCATAATAGTTCATAAAAAGCTAAGAGATTTTGTAAAAACCCGAGAACTATGCTTATTTGGGAGATAATAGTCTATTAAATTCGACACATTTGATGAAATGCTAGAAATTGTTATTTTACGAAATTTTGATGATTTGATGGATAATAGTACACACAAATTTAAAGATTAAATAAAAAGGTAGAATTTTTTTATTTAAGGAAATTATGCATATTTTGTAGATAATTATAGTCCATAAAATTGAGAAGTTTTATAAATACTAGAACTTAGAATTTTGAGAAATTGTGTTCATTTGATGAATAAGTCTATAAAAATAAGAGATTTTTGTATAACGGTAAAACTTTGTAATTTTGGGAAATTATGATGATTTAGTGGATAACAGTTCATTAAAATTAAGAGATTTTTAAAAACACAACATTGTTGTGTTTTTGAAAATTATATTAATTGTCCACGAAATTGCAAAGATTTGATAAGACTATAATTTTGTATTTTGTCCACGAAATGCACCTACATTGGAAAAACGAAAAGCTCTTAAACTTTCTCTCTCTCGTGAACCTTCTAGGGTTTTCAGAGGAGTTGAGCGGCGAAGCCTCCCCAGCCGCCACCGTCTGACCTTCCACCGTGCACCGCGAGTCACAACCCCTCTCCCTCTACGGCGTCCATCTCAGCTTCGTCGACGGGGAGAGTATCTTTCGCAAACCCTCTCTCCGGCGACGTCGCGCGTAGCTTCGAGTCCTCCTTAGTGGTCGGCCGCTCATCGATCTCCCAGAGATCCCCGCGTACAGCGTCTTTAAGTAGTTCCTTCTCTCTGCTTCTCAGGTGTAGTTCCATGTCGGAGACTCCCAATCTCCCTCTCCGCCACTTGGAGTAGCTTTCCCGGTGTTCTTGTATACGGCTAGACGGCTGTGGTTAGGCCAGCAAGTTTCTCGGCGAAGCTCCTTCAACCCGGGGTGTGGGGCTTTTCCTGCATGTCTTCTCCTCTTCTCGGCCCGTTTCATCCGGGGCGGAGTACCTTCACCTTTTCAGATCTCCAGTGTGGCACTAGGTTAAGGGAGACGGTGGCCTTTGCCTCTACGTCACCGCTGTCTCCCGGAACCGAGGCTGCGTCGTCGAGGCTGGTGGTTGCGGCGGCGGTTCTCTCTTCAAAGTCGGTGGCGGTGATTTCAGCTTAAGTTGGGATGCTAGGGTTTTGCTCTTGTTGGGCTTTTACCTTTGTATTTTCAATACCTGGGCTTGTACTTTGAGCTATGTAAATGAGCCTCGTTTTGGGCTTTAATCTAATAAGAAAACCTTTTAACAAAAAAAAAATTGTATTTTGAGAAATTATACTAATCCACAAAAACGAAGAGATTTTGTAAAACACCAATTTTTTATACGGTCCACAAATATTGATTTTTTTCAAAACACTAGAATTTTATAATGTGGGAAATTGTGCTAATCTGACAAATAATTGCCCACAAAACTAAGAGATTTTATAAAATGCTAAAAATTTGTATTATATAGGAAATTATGCTCATTAGATGGATAATATTCATAAAAGTAAGAGATTTTGTAAAACGCTAGAATTTGTATTTTGAGAAATTTTGCTTGTTTGGTGAATAATAATCCAAAAATTGAGAGATTCTTTAAAATGATAAATTTGTATATTGTAAAATTATGTTGATATGATGGATTGGGAGATCAAACAAACTCAGATATTCTATAAAACGCTGGAACTTTGCATTTTTTGATATTCTCCTAATTTGGTGGACAATAGTCCACAAAAATTGAGAGATTTTGTAAAATATTACAATTTTGTATTTAAATTTTTGGAAAATATTATAATTTTGTATGTAAGGAAATCATGTTAATTTGGTGGAATAGTCCATAAAACTGGAAGATTTTGTAAAACACTATAATTTTGTATTTTGGGAAATTATGCTCATTTGGTGGATAATAGTCACAAAACGGAGAAATTTTGTAAAACTCTAAAATTTTATATGTAGGAAAATTATGTTGGTTTGATAGATAATAGTTCAAAAAACTAGGAGATTTGGTAAAACACTAAAATTTGTATTTAGGAAATTATTTTGATTGCGGTGGATTTAGCGACATTTCTCCATGTTTGAGTAATCACTAAGTCATTTATTTAAATGACTTCATTAATTTTCTTGGATTTTCAACCAAGTGTTCGACCATTTTGGCTATCGCTCGATTAAAAACCATTATATACGTTTTCAGTCTGATCCAAGCTTATATAACTTGATCAAGACCGAACCTTCTCGGCTAAGTCTCGATCAGTCCATCTTTTCTCGAACTAGACTGATTTTCTCCAGACTTTTCTTTGATTTTAGGCTAAGTCTGAGTCCGCGTTCGGACTTAACCCATTCCCTCGATCTTACCGAGGATCAGGGACATGACATATGTAAATTAACAGACAATGAAGTGGATTCCCCACAATTTCGTTTGTGCTAATTTCCCTGCAACATTATCTATTTGGTCTGCATACAGTGATTTAAAGTGTGCGTGTATATTCTCTTGAACCTGAATCATGATACATTTTGAATAAAAAATACGGAGAAAACAAAACAGAATTGCGTATTATGATATAATAAGAACTCAAACATCTGAGCCTGAAGTGCCAGAGCCAGAATACATTTACTTTCTCAGATTGGTGAACCCCAAGAAGGATTATGAGAGGGAGTCTTCTACTTCCTTGAGCTTTCTCTTTGGGGATTTTTGTTGCTTCACATTCTCAGTCGCCTCATCCTCATGACCATAAACATAAGGACCATCACATGAACGTAACCACAGCCAAGGACAAGACCATAGGTCCATAAGCCTTTATGGCTTGCAAGTCTCAGGCTTGTTCGAAGATGCAGGAGTGAAGGATATGGTTTTGCAGATGGAATCCATTAAACTTATAGCAATTGGAACTGTCTTAGCACTGAACACTTTACTTATACTCATAAATGTTAAAATAAAATAAAACCTAATTCAAAACAATAGCACTAATCTGTTTGACTTCTCAGGATGAAATTGCTTCAACTTTTTTTTTTTGGTAACCAATTGCTTCAACTTTTTAACCTTCGAAGACAGTTTTGTTAGGAATGGTGTGAAGAGAAGATGTCTGAAGCAGACTGATTT
Source organism: Biscutella laevigata subsp. laevigata (assembly GCA_900406315.1). Classification (NCBI taxonomy): domain Eukaryota; kingdom Viridiplantae; phylum Streptophyta; class Magnoliopsida; order Brassicales; family Brassicaceae; genus Biscutella; species Biscutella laevigata. Next base: position 10,894 of record OVAU01001360.1, read on the forward strand.
TGCCATATCTTGAAAACATATTTTCGAAATCTTGAGAGAAGCTAGTGCTACCGACCATATCAGACCACAAAGGTTCTTTGTGACGACTGGACCTTAGAAGAGAACTCATCATGTGGTACTGCTGGCCAAGGTATCTTCTATGCTGCATTTGGTTCTCTGGATCTTCGTGGTTTTGCAGACTCAGATTGGGCATCATATGTGGACTCTCGGAAGTCCATCACAGGTTATGCGATGTTTTTAGGTGATTCTCTTGTCTCCTGGAAGTCCAAGAAACAGAGGACTGTTTCCATGAGCACTGCTGAAGCTGAGTTTCGTTCTATGTCGAAAGCTTCATTTGAAATCATCTGGATCACTCGCCTTTTGCAGAATTTAATGGTTCATGTCTGCTCCTGCTATTCTCTTTTGTGATAATATGGCCGCTCTACATATCACAAATAACTCAGTTTATCATGAGAGAACCAAGCATGTGGACTTTGGATTGTTACAAGATTCGGGAGCAGATTGATTCGGGGTTGTTAAAGACGATGCATGTTCGGACTCATCATCAATTAATCGATGTCCTCACTAAACCGCTTTATCCATCTTTGTTTCAATGACATCATTGGCAAGATGAGTGTTCAAAACATATTCTCACCTCCATCTTGATGGGGGATATTAGCCTTAGCTCGGTTTTGATTAAATTAATTCTTGGTTTAGTCTTTAGTTCATTGTATAGTCCGGTTTAGGTGCATTGTATATATTGGTTGTAACAACCTCAACGTTGGATTAACGAAGATTGAAATAGAAAGTTTTGTTTTCTCTTCCGCAAGATCAATCTTCTATTAGTTCGCGAACTTTGCTGTTGTGATATTAGTCATGTAATGATGACATAAAGCTCCAGTCGCTGCATCCAGTGATTATTAAACCTGTAGTTATTCACTTGATGCTTGTACTGATAATCCTAATTACCCTAATTAAAAAAATCAGATAATAATTTAAAGTTACTAATCAATTAAAACATCTATATATAGCCACAAGAATCCCACATCGGAACTAACGAGTATCTTCTTGTTGTATATATTAGTCAAAATTACAACAATCAAACGTCGAGCTCAGTAACGTGGGTTTGTGATCCAAGTGGAGACAATAAGGTGATGGAACATTGGTACGATCTCATCTGGTCGGATTCGGTTTGGGCAATCTTCTGGTCTGCCCATTCCAAGTCAGGAGTTGAGTGATCGGACTTGAGCGAAGGCTTGTGGTTCGGTCTCTCTTAGAGTGGAGGAGACTGCGTGAGGCTGGTTTCACAGAGCAGCGTGAACGTCCCGCTCTTGATGGTGGAAGGATTACGGACAGGTGCCTTCCGAGTTCACTATGACCTAATGAGCCGACCCCAATTGAACCATCTCTTTTTTACCTTTTGTCATTTTAATTAGGATAATTGAAAGCTCGTTCTGCCACCATCAGTAGATTCTTGAACCCTGGTACTTGTAAAGAAGAGTAATCGAGATTTTGGTTGTTGGCTAGTTGATTGGAATGTGATGCAGAGAGTGAGAGTTGAGAGAGAACCGTATAGGATTCAAAGGGTTGGGTCTGATACATACAATGAAGCCAAGTTTGTATTCCTCTGTTTTTGAAAACCAAGTCTTTGTAGCAGCAGTGTATAGAGAGTCAGTTCTATGGACTGAATCAAATGATCAAAGACTAGATATCAATCACAGGATACTAGAGTTGTTCACATTCTTCTTCGAATTGTTCTCCCTTGTCCTCTCCTTCTCCTTCTCTTGCATGAATTCATGAAGTTTGAGGTTTTTCTTGCGTCCGTAATAGATGACACAAACCTCGATTTAGAGTGGAACGCTCCTCTCAGCTTTTTTCTTTTAAGATGCTATTTGGGGTAAAACTCATGTAGTCAAGGCCTTTAAATGCCAAAATTTAGATAACATTTAGATTCACTAATTTCATATAGTTTTTTTGAATAATTGTTGGAGAATTAATATATTTCGTATAGTATGGGTGATATTTTGTAGTGTGCTTGTAGAGTTTGGACCGCCTTATTTTTATAGGTTCGAGTATATCCTTATAGGGTAGGGCAAAAAATTCGGATCTGAATTCCGTATCCGAACTCGATCCGAAAAATATCAATCTAAATTAAAATATTAAAAATTCCATAAAACTAGAATTTCGTATTTTGAGAAATTGTATTCATTTGGTGGATAATAATCCATAAAACTGGGAGATTTCCTAAAATGTTAAAATTTTATTTTTTGGGAAATTATTTCATGGATAATAGTCCAAAAAAACTCAGATGTTTAGTAAAACGCTACAAGTTTTTATTTTGGGAAATTAAGTTAATATTTGGATAATAGTCCATAAATATTGAGATATTTTTTAAAACTTCAAAATTTGTATGTTTTGGAAATTATGCTATTTTGGATAATGGTCCATAAATATTGTAAGTTTTTATTAGGTTAGAATTTATACTTTGAGAAATTATGCTTTTTTTTTGTCAACAAATAAGCATAATTTCTCTTCTTTGAGAAATTATGCTTATTTGATGGATAATAGTCTCAACTCTGAGAGATTTTTTAAAACTCTATTTTTTTTTTTAATTTTATTTGTCGGCAAAAAAAACTCTAAAATTTTATATTATGAAAAAAGTATTCTCATTTGATGGATAATAGTTCATAAAACTTAAAATATTAGGTAAAACGTTAGAATTTGTATTTTGAAAGTTCGTTGATTTTATGGATAATAGTACATAAAACAAAGAGATTTTTCGTAAAAAACGATAATTTTTAATATGGTAAGCATGTTTGATTTGATAGATAATAATCCATAAAAACTAAGAAATTTTATAAAATGTTAGAATTTTGTATTTTGGGGAATTATGTTGATTTTGTGGATAATAGTCTAATAAAGATAAAATATTTTATAAAACGCTAGAATTTTATATTTTGATAAATGTTGCATTTTTGGCAGACAATAGTCCACACAAATTGAAAGATTTTGTAAAATGTAAAATTTTCTAGTATGAGATGTTATGCTGATTTGGTGAATAATATTCCATAAAATTAAACGTTAGAATGAGATGATAATATATACAAGAGTTGATTAAGAATAGTTAAAATTGTCATACCTTGAACAAGAATTGGTTAAGTAAGTTTACTATGGAAAGAATTTTTAATCAAAAGTTGAATTGACAATTACAGCTAAATTTATGAAAAACTTGAAAAAAAGATTAACAAGAGTCTCTATAATAAAATTCTAACAATAAATTTACTAAATGAAGCGATTTTAATAATTTTTGGTTTCATATAGAACATATTAATTTTTTAAAACAAATTATCTCAATAATTTAATAAGTTTTGGCTTTAACTAACAAAATCAATCATTCAATGGAAAACATCATTCTATGAAAACAAAACAGAATTATGATATAATAAGAACTCAAACATCTGAGGCTGGAGTGCCAGAGCCAGAATACATTTACTTTCTCAGATTGGTGAACCCCAAGAAGGATTATGAGAGAGTCGCCTCATCCTCATGACCATAAACATGAGGCCCATCATATGAACGCAACCACAGCCAAGGACACGACCATAAGCCTTTATGGCTTGCAAGTCTCAGGCTTGTTCGAAGATGCAGGAGGGGAGGATTTGGTTTTGCAGGTGGAATCTGATTAACTTATAGCAATTGGAACAGTCTTAACACTGAACACTTGTTTCAGTGTTTAAGCTAATACTTTGGTTTATAGAATATGAATACTTTACTTATGGAAACAATAGCACTAACTCAAAACTCAAAAACCAAAACAAAATTTCCAGAATGGATTTGTTTGCAGTAATACTACACTCACTCTCTCTCTCTCTCTCTCTCTCTCTCTCTCTCTCTCTCTNGTGATCGGCTAGCTACTTCACCACATTGACTTCTCAGGAGGAAATTGCTTCGAGACAGTTTTGTTAGGAAGGGTGTGAAGAGATGGTAGAGAAGATGTCTGAAGCCGACTGATTTGGCCATATCTTGGAAATCTTGAGAGAAGATAGTGCTACCGACCATATCACACCACAAGGGTTCTTCTGGAAGACTGGACCTTAGAACAGAACTCTTCATGTGGAACTGTGTTTGAGAAACAAGGATGTTCTGCATCGAGTGATTCTTCAACCTTTAGTTATTCACTTAAGATGCTTGTAACTGATAAACGTCTCCTAATTAATCTGATTAAAAAATCACATAATAATTTAATGTTACTAATCAATTAAAACAGCTATATATAGCTACAAGAGTCCCAC
>OVAU01001361.1:0-15154 GCA_900406315.1 Biscutella laevigata subsp. laevigata
ATATGAGACTAAAAACCCCTAAAAACCAGACACATCACGTTGTATGCTCTATCAACCTCCACAATTGTTTTGCTAAGAGAGTTGTATTAAAGGCCTCGATATCCCGAAATCCCAGCCCCACATCAGCTTTGCTCTTGCATATTTTTTCCCATTTTTTCCAATGTATTCCTGTTGAGTTCCCCGCTTCTCTCCACCAGAATTTTGCTATCGCACTAGTCAGTGATGTGAAGGTAGCTCTAGGCAGCCTAAAGCAGGACATGCCATATGTGGAGAGTGCCGTTGCCACAAATTTTATCAACACATCTCGTCCCCCTTTTGACAAAAATCTGGATGACCAAGAATTTATCCGACTCTCTAGCCTCTCTTTAACAAAAAAAACTTTGTTTTTGCTCCCCCAAGGCTCTCTGGAAGTCCTAGGTACGATCCCATTCCTCCTATCGCCGTAATCCCTAATATATTTTTTGCCCCCGTCTTTTCTAAATCATGCACTCGTGCGCCAAATTGCAATGATGATTTCAAATAATTTATAACTTGTCCTGATGCCGCTTCATAACTTTGCAATATATCCCGTATAGCCTCACAGTGTCCACGGTTTGCCTTGCATAAGAACAAACTATCATCCACAAAGAGCAAATGTGATATCGGTAGACTGTCTCTTACAATCTTAATCCCTGTTAATTGTTGGCTGCTTTCTGCCTCTTTTATTTTCGCTATGAGTACCTCCATACATAGGATAAAGACATGAGGAGACAAATGGTCTCCTTGTCGTAATCCCCGCGCCGGAAGTATATTCCCTTTTAATTCATTATAGTTATTAAACATATATCAATTCAAATAACAAAATAAAAATATTCGCTAAAATAAAATATTTATAAAATTTTAATTTAACATTCAACACTTTCTCAAAATAAATCTAGTATACTTTAAATATATATAAATTTCAAAACAAATTTAGAAACTTTTATAGGATAAGTCTAGTAAAATATATAAAAAAAATACATAAATCCAAATTTATTATATAATTTATTTCCAAACTAAATCTAACAAAAAATAATAATAAATCAGATTTTCCTATTTAAATATAAATATTTAAATATATACAAAATATTTTCCAAATATATTTAATAATTATATAAATAAATAAAATCGTTTTAATATTCTATTTATTTTTAAATTGAAATGTTTTTTTACAAATGATCAAAAATATTAATTTTTATCAAAAAGAATTTTAAAAAATTGAAACGTATATTTAAAAAATACTTATTAAAAATATTAAAATTTTATCGAGAATATATTTTAACGTTTTTTAATATTACTTATCAAAAATATTTAACTTTATATCTAAGATTAATTTTTAAATAAAACGTATTTTCTAAATAATACTTATTAAAAAAATTAATATTTTTCCGAGAATTTATTTGGTTAGCTAGAACATTTTTTAAAACATTTATAAATACATTTAAAATTTAATCGAGGGTATATTTTAGAAGCTTAAAATAAAAATATATCGTTTAATAAATAAAATAAAATAAATATAGCATCAAAGATTATTTTCTTATTTTTTTGTCATATGGGCCACAGGGCGGTCCCACAGGGCGGTTCGACTACCCTTTACATTAAACCCACCACGTGGGGCGTGAGTCGAACTCACGAGATAAAGAACGAAGGCATCAAACTCTTCCACCTGAGCTAGATGCGTCCCTCAGATTATTTTCTTATTCAATACCAAAATACAATATTTACATAATTACACATTTAAAATATAATACTTAATAGATATGAAAAATCTTACAATAAAATATCAAAATTAAAAATATCACATTTATAATTTAAAAATATATCATCCTACATATATTGTGCGTAGAATTTGAATTATATTATTATAACACTATTGTCTTAAAATAAATCAAACTAGTAATTGGAAAATAAGAGCGATAAATATTCTACAAGTTGTGGTAATGACAAAAAAATCGAATAAATAAAGAAAAGATAGGAAAATTCTGTTAAATAAATAACTTTATTTAGCATAAAATAAATAAATAAACAAAGGCTGCTTTTCAGATAAATGGAGATAAATCACCAGGGTTTGATGGGATGACAGGATATTTTATTCAATCTTACTTGCGTATAATAGGCAAGGATATAATCACAGAGGTAAAACGATTTTTTGATTTTGGAGTTATGCCTTCTGAAAGGAATTATACCCTTATCACCTTGATACCCAAGATCACTTCAGCTTGTAGATTAACTGAATTCAGACTTATTAGTCTCTGTTCTGTTTTCTATAAAGTTATTTCAAAGGTTTTGAGCCTCAAAAGGGTTCTTCCAAGACTCATCTCCCAGTATCAAGGAGCTTTTGTTGAAGGGAAGCTTATTTCGGATAATATTTTATTGGCTCATGAGATGTTTCATGCTCTACAGACTTACTCACCAAGGAAAAAAGATGGACTTGTGCTTAAAACGGATATGTCGAAGGCGTTTGGTAGGGTTGAATGGGATTTTCTCTTGGAACTGCTTCACAAATTTGGTTTTGATTCGAGATGGATAAACTGGATCAGATTGTGTGTCACCACGGTTACTTACTCTGTCCAGCTGAATGGTCAATCTCATGGCATGATTTACCCTTCTCGTGGACTGCGACAAGGAGACCCCTTATCTCCTTTCCTTTTCATCATCTGCACAGAATCTCTTGTTCATGTGATGCAACGAGCAGCCTTAGCAAATCAAATCCATGGTATTCAAATCTCTGCAAATGGTCCACAGATACAGCAACTTCTTTTCGCTGATGATAGCTTATTTAGCTGCAAAGCCACTTTGTCAGAATGTCAAGCTCTGCTCTTTTGCCTTCGACTATATGAGGAATCATCAGGTCAGAGAATAAATTATGCAAAATCTTCAGTGATTTATGGCAAAGATATAGATCTTTATTTGCAGACTTTGCTCTCCAATTTTCTGGGAATTGGTCAAAGCTTGGATCATTCTAGCTATCTTGGATTGCCAATCTGCTTCAGTGGATCTAAAAAGGAGATGCTATCATTTATAACTGACCGATTAAAGGCTCGTTTAACCTCCTGGCATACAAAATCACTTTCTTTAGGAGGAAAAGAAACTTTACTAAAATCAGTGGCTCTATCACTTCCTGTGTATGCAATGAGCTGTTTCAAACTCTCCAAGTATCAATGCAAGGCAATCAATTCAGCTCTTTCCAATTTTTGGTGGAACACAAGCTTGGATAAAAGAAGTATTCATTGGCAATCCTGGGATCGTCTTTGCAGAGATCGAATGAGAGGAGGCTTGGGTTTTCGAGATATATCAGATTTCAATCAGTCCCTATTAGCTAAGCAGTCGTGGCGTATTATGCAAAATCCAAACTCTTTGCTTACAATGGTTTATAAAGACAGATACTTCCCCAACACATCGATTCTCCAGAGCACAATTGGTTATCGACCCTCTTATGCCTGGCGAAGCATTCAATTTGGTAAAGACTTGCTTCATTCTGGCCTACTTCGAACAATAGGCAATGGAGAGGACACTCAAATTGCTTCATCAAACTGAATTTTTGATCAGAGACCTCGACCTCCTAACCTTTTACCCTCAGCTCAACCAACAAATCTCTCTGTCGACAGCCTTCTAACTCCTCAAGGACATTGGAACATCTCAATCTTACATACCATTTTCCCAGCTGAAGAGGTTATGAAAATCCTTCAAACACCAGTTACTCATTCTCGGCCTGATGATTATCTTTGGCCCTTCACCTATCAAGGGAACTATTCTGTCAAAAGTGGATATGAGTTTAAGCGTGAGTTTCAAAGAGGTAATACATCATTACAGAATCCATTATATGCTAAGATCTGGCAAATAAAGGCTCTGAAAAAGATCAAAATCTTCTGGTGGAGAGCATTATCTGAAGTACTCCCGGTTCGTGAGAATTTGTTTGCAAAACATGTTCCTCTGGATCCGATTTGTATATTGTGCCACCATGCTCTAGAGTCAACAAATCATGCTCTTTTCCTCTGTGATCAAGCTAAGAATCTCCTAGCTTTGGCGAATGTCCCTTTGCCACCGGGTGGTTTCATTAATCACTCCCTTCCAGAGAATGTAGAGTTTTTGCTAGATCTTATGCAGCTGGATTCAACAGTTACAGAACTTAGAAACTCATTGACGTGGCTTATATGGGAGATCTGGAAAAACAAGAACTCTTTTGTTTTCAACAGCCGGCTTGAAGATCTGCATTATGTGTCTACAAAGGTTGTCTCAGATGCAACACTCTGGCTATCTCTCCAACAAAGACAACGTCATCAGTAGCAATCTCTACCTTCATTCCCAAGTTCATGGCAAAGACCTCCTCAAGGTACATACAAATGTAATTACTACATTGACTGGCATGGTCCTCATTACTATTCAGGTTTAGCTTGGTTAGTAAGAGATGGCTCTGGCCAAACTCTGCATCATGCAAGAGATGTATTGCTACCTTCTCGTTCAGCGACAGAGGCGAATCTTCTGGGATTGATTTCTATTTTAAACAATTTACATGATCTTCACTATGATCTTGTAATATTTGAAGGCTCGATGAAGAAAGCAGTAGATGCAGTCTTGAACCCAAGAGATTGGCCTAGATATAGACATTGCCTTGATCAAATTTCTTTGATCTCTCAAGGTTACACCTCTGTAGCTTTTCAGTTTGTTAAGAATGCAGCTAATTACCCAGCAAAAGAAATTGCAAGGAGTATCACTCGGGATGATCGCTATAACTCATACCTAAGCATTGGCGATCCTGCTTGGTTACACTCTTTATTGCATTCTGATTTTTTATTATCAATATTCTTTCGTAACCTTTCATTTTGTTTGGGTTGTATTCTTAGAATATTGGATCAAGTTAATATACGATGTTACAGAGGAAAAAAAAAAACAAAGGCACACAAATCTAGTCCTAGTCTTTGTTTAAAAAAAACAAACCATCTTCTTTGCTTTTCAACAGCAACATACCAAACAGAACCAAGCAACAGACTCTTCAACAACACTCTCTCTCCCACCTCAGATTTTTTCTTTCTAATTATGAATTTTTTATTCCATTAATTTCTCGTCGGAAAACCGCATTTGGTGTAAATTATCTCCGACACAAGACGGCTTTTTTTTTTTTTTTTTTTTTTGAGAATTGAGGGCCCGAAGAAAAAAAAAAAAAAGNAAGAAAAGAAAAGAAAAGAAAAGGTTAGGTGTAAACGCGCTAACTTACGCCGTGTGCGTAGTTTAATTTATTTATTTTTAAAATCGAGAAGCGCGTAACGCACACGCGGATTGATTTTGATGGTTATAACGATGACGATAACGACGACGATGGCGACTGATTGGGGAACATGGGAGGAGCTTCTTCTCGGCGGCGCTGTTCTCCGACATGGAACCGGCGACTGGACCGTCGTCGCTGAAGAACTCCGTTCTCATTCCCTTTTTCCTGAGATTTTCACACCTGAGGTTTGTTCCTTCTCTCAATCTTCTTTTTCCCTTAATTTTGAACATAAATTTCTTACATTTGTTTATGCTGCTGCGAAATCGAAATTTACAAATTAAAAGCTAAAGACCAAAGAGCTCGAAAATTACGGTGTCTGTTGTCGGTAGATTTAGAAGCATAGATTCATCACTTGAGACTCAAGAAAAGGTTTAGGGTAAAGTAAAAAGTAATGGATTCTTTGTGGTTGTGATATAAAGATTGAGTTAGCTAACTTAGCTCTCAGTGATTCAGACAATCTCTCTTATCTGCTAAATCATGTTCTTATTTGCAGACATGTAAGGTGAAGTACAAGGACTTGCGAGAACGTTATTTAGGATGCAAGTAAAGATTTTGTTACTGTCTTCCTAGCTCTTCATGACTTTCCTTGCCTTATAAAACGACTCTATGACCGTTTTTCATATGTTTTTGTTCTTGTAGAGCTTGGTTTGAAGAGCTTAAAGAGAAACGAGTGGCTGAGCTTAAGGCAGCTTTACTGAAATCCGAAGACTCTATTGGGTTAGCTCTTGTTTCTAAATCCCAAGCTCTTGCTATGCTAATGTCTTGAACGTTATCATGTCTCAATTTTGGGTGCTATGATATTCTGTTTTTTCTTTTCAGGTCGTTGGAATCAAAGCTTCGAAGTCTGAAATCAGAAAGTAATAATGGATGTCAACAAAACAATTATGATTCAAGCCGAACAGTATCACTTGAACCCTCTCCAAAATCGGAAGGCTTAGGTGAATGCACGAGCAAAGATACATCCAAAGCGTTGTCATCAGTTGGTAGTTTCACACAGCAGGAGCCGACCACCACAAACTGGTCACCAGAAGCTAAGTCAGAAGCTCCAGAATTAACAGAGCAAGAGACTAAGAAGAAGAATCCCTTACACAGTGACATCTTCGAATCTCTATACGGAGGCCAAGTGCTTCCAAGTATGAGAAAGAAAAGAGGCAAGAGAAAACGAAAAGATTGCAGTGGTGGTAAAGATGTGAGGAGAGTCAGTGGTATGGACGAAAGCGATTTGTTGGATACTTCTACTGCGGATATTGCTAGCATTTCTAGGTGTAAAGAAGCTGCTTCTACTAGCAGCAGCCTAAGCCGAGGTCAAGAATTGGCTCTACACAAGGAGGTTATGAAGATATACAACACTATTGCACAGAACGAATGTGCACTTGTCTTCCGTAGACGGCTTGATAGCCAGAAAAGAGGAAGATACAAGAAAGTTGTCAGAAGACATATGGATTTAGACACTATAAAGTCGAGAATAAACGCTAGTGTGATATCTTCAGCGAAAGAGCTCTTTGTGGACTTTCTTCTGGTGGCGAACAATGCAGCCATTTTTTACTCTAAGAACACTCGTGAGCACAAATCCGCTGTGTGCCTTAGAGACATTGTCACCAAGTCTCTGCGACACTACTTGACAGAAGATCATCATCCTAAAAGCACAAAGGTTTCGGTTCTCCCTTCGACATCTACATCTCAAATGAGCATGACCGCCATAAAACCAAGAACTGCGAGCCACTCTCTTAAGACAGTTGTGCAGGATATGGCGAAGACTTCAAGCGGAGGTAGAAGAAAGCGGAACCGGATTACATAATTCTAAACCTCGTTTAAAAAGGTTTGTTTCATATGTTGTTTGTAGTTAGGCAGAGAAAGTTTAGTTGATGATAGAAGTTCATAGTTTGCAAATATGATCTGCAGGCATAAACACTGTTGAATCATGATCATTGGTGAAACTAATTGGTATAAGAAAATGTACATTAAATCTCATTCTCTCTGTCAACTTTTAAATCTCATATTTTATGCGGATCTATAAAATTATCTGGAATGATTCCACAACTTATCCGAAACAAATATTTATATAAAAACAAATACACACTTGGTCGTTGGCAGAAATATAGACTTGTGACCCAATCAATACTTTGGTAGACATGATCATGCCTCCATTTATAGATTAGCCTCTTCAATTTTTCATCACAAGTAATCTCAGATCATCAAGTCTTCTACTTTCCTCAGCCACCAAGGTCCTCTCTCTCTCTCTTTCCCAAAATTGCTGACTTCTTTATTGATTTAGCTCTAAAATGTTAATAGTTTTATGGATCCTTGAAGTCATGAAAGGGTATTACTTTTCTCTATCATAATTAAAGAAACACATGCGGGAAACTAAAACAATACTCTTGATCCATGTATGAAGAATCAAGATTAGTTGGTGATGGCACAGAAGTTGGAAGTGATAGGTAGCACAAATGGATTCACATTCGATGATGGATCAGACCATGATGGTGTTTCCAAGATTCATGTGGGAGGTGGTCTTCAAGGCATTCATTACATGGAATTTGAATATGTAAAGAGTGGACAATCGAAATTTGGAGAACTCGTTGGTCGTCGACATAGAGGTTTCATAGAGACGGTATGAGTGATACGAGTCAATTCATTTATGAACCTATAAAGTTTAACACTGTTATTCCCTCGGTTTTATGTGAATCATATATATTTATAATATGTGTTTTCAGTTTGAGATTGACCATCTCAAAGATGAACATCTCGAATCAGTAAAGGGTTACTACGACCAAGATTCCGGTTACATCCAAGGCATTCAATTCAAAACCAATCACAGGGTTTCAGAACTGATTGGATATGACAAGGGCAACAAGTTTACACTCGAAGTTAAGGGAAAGAGTATCACAGGATTTCATGGATATATGAGGAACAGAAACATTATCTCCCTTGGAGCATATTTCACTTCGGTTAATCCTAATATAATGGAAGTGAAAGGCAGCAAACGAGGCCAACCATGGGATGATGGATCTGACCATGACGGTCTTACAAAGATTCATGTACGAGGTGGTTCTGAAGGCATTCAATATATCCAATTTGATTATGTCAAGAATGGAAAACCCCAATATGGCTTACTCCACGGTCTCTATGGTAGTGGATTCACGCAGACGGTACATACTTTAGAACTATACATTTTGTCATCGTTGACTTTAATCTCTAATCCTTTTTGTATTCACATTTTTTGCAGTTTGAGATAGACCACCAGTACAACGAACATTTAGTCTATGTAGAGGGTTATTATGACGATGTATCCGGTGTAATTCAAGCACTTCAGTTCAAAACTAACCTCAAGACTTCAGATATGTTAGGATATGAAAAGGGTAAGAAGTTTTTATTAGCAGAAAAGGGTAAGAGAATCGTTGGATTTCATGGATATGCAGACAAGAATCTAACATCTCTGGGAGCATATTTCAAAACGGTTTCTCTTGTCAAATCGGAATGTCGTGGCGGTTACGAAGGCATATATTGGGATGATGGAGTTTTTGATAGTATAAGAACGGTTTATGCTACTTATGATACCACTAACTTAAAGTGTATCACGTTTCATTACCACAATGGAACAGTTGTAGAGCGTCAACATGGGTGGCAAAGTATACTAGAAGATGGAGAAGAAGAACAGGTATATAAATATGTATAGTAATCTACCAAAAACCATTCTTTAGTCCGGGATAGTGTGATATGGCGGTAAGGGGACAGACAAGGGATGCTAAACATTCCAAGTTTGATCCACACATGCCGCAAGAAACTACGACACATTGTTTAGGACACTCACATTGATATGAACCCTATTTACGATCCATTTGAATATCTGAAGAGAGGTTCTATCCATGGGCTACGTACACCTCCCCCAAGAGATTAGGCTGGGCCTTTCAAAAGTCTAGGATCTATCCCTGAGTTATATAAAACAAAATCATTCTTTATGTATTTCTTTATTAGTGTCCTTTGTAAGATGTCTAATTATGTTTGCAGTTTGAGCTCGACTATCCAAATGAAGTGATCATATCTGTAGAGGGGACTTTCAAAAGATTCGGACCTGGCAAGACGAGGGTTACGTCGTTGATATTCAAATCATCTGAAGGGAGAACATCTCCAACAATTGGAATCGTGTCTGGTACTAAATTTGTATTGGAGAGCAAAGGAAAAGTTGTGGTTGGGTTCCATGGACGACACGATGATCGTGATCTCGTTGCTATTGGAGCATATTATGCTTTCATGCCTCCTCCAACTGCAGAGAAGCTACGACCACAAGGTGGTCTTCGAGGAGTTTCATGGGACGATGGTGTTTACGAAGGTGTTAGAAAGTTATACGTAGGACAAGGTGACAATGGTGTCTCATTCCTTAAAGTTGTGTATGGAAAGGATACTCAGATTGTTATTGGTGAAGATCATGGAGACAAAACACCACTTGAAGTCAAAGAGGTCGGCTTGTTTCCTTTTTTGGTTAATTTCGGATAATTTGGTTTGGTTATTTCGATTAATTTTGGGTAATTTGGTTTATTTTTAAAACTTCGGTTAAATTCTGATTTTTATTAAAACTTAAAAAAAAAACTAAATTTGGTTGGACGAACCGAACTGGTAACCAATATCAAATTAGTAGTGCTTATGATCGGTTATCAATCACTAACGGAAACTGAACGAAACCAAAAAATGTGGTTCGGTTCGGAAACTTTGGTTTGGGTTTTTCTATGTTTATGTATATTCATTGACATATTTTGTTTGTTGGCAGTTTGAGATCGAATATCCAAGTGAATACATTACAAGCGTGGATGGTTGTTACGACCAAGTAATTGGAAGTGAAGTCGAAGTCATAACTATGCTTAGGTTTACGACGAACATACGAACATCTATAGCCGTTGGATTCGAATCTACATCAAGCTTTATACTGCATAAACAAGGATACAAAATTGTTGGATTCCATGGCAAAGCAAGTAATATGATTAATCAACTTGGGGTCCATGTCGTGCCTTTCAATGAGTGATCATCTTCTAGTCTCTCTATTTGAGTCTTAATTATTCAATCTCTCTTGTAACAAGAACTACTTAACTATGATACTACTCTTTTCATATTTGTATAACTTGTTGAAACTTGCTTTTGAATCTTACTAAACTTTTATTGATATAAAAGTTGAGGTGATATCGTACATTAAAAGGTTCTCTCTACCATTTTAAAATAACTAGAAGGATTAAAAAACATAAATCTTCTTCATTTAGTGTGAACTTTCAAATTTGGACCGTTACAAAATAAATAATTGATATATGTCATATTCTTTTATCCATCGATGTCGCAGCGATAGCGGCAATTAAATCAAGAGTATTAGCAACAAATATTTAAAACAAAACAACATTATTGAGAAATTAAATGTCGCTAGCGATAGAAGGTGTGATTGAAAAGTGATTTGAGTGTTGCTGCTCAGAATATTAGCGGCGGTGATTAACGTTATGAAAATCACTGGCGATCATCGCTAGCGGTAGTTTTTAACTACTTTACTCTTCAACATAATCATTTTTTCACTGACGGATCGCTATCGCAGCGGTTTGATCTAATATTCTGGCATACGTATCAAATGAAATTGATGCACATTGATGTTTCCTCTGTAAATAAATAAATAAGTAAATATTATATATATATATATATATATATATATATATATATATATATATATATTGTGCATATTATAGTAGTGGTTTCTCGAATCACTTAACATGTATTTGTTTTTGTTCTAGGCTCTAACCTTGAAATGACATTGTGGAATTCACACTGATAATTACTATGTTTAAATTTTATATTTTTTTTATGTTGGTTTGAGTGTTTTCAATACAGTGAGTTAAAATATCTTTATTACGGTTCCAGTTAACTAATGTCTACACATTGATCAGTAGAGTATATACTTAGATTGTGCAATAAATCTTTCTTGATTTCTCTACCCTTCTTTGTTTTGTGTATGTTTAATACTTTCTATGGTTGAATGTTTTAACAATATTTTTCTATTGATTGATATCAAAATCAAGAATAGTAGTGCAGTATATGAATTCGAAAGATATCAACTGAAATTGTATAACCCTAAATTTGATGTATTAATCAATCGTGATTACAATTCACCAAACCAATAATCAAACACTTTTGATTATGACTCAAACCCTAACCCTAGGTTTTGTTCTATCCGTGAGAACTCCTTGACTCGTACACCGTAATTGACTTAATCCTTTGTGTATAGATGTTCAATTCTTCTTAGAGGACTTGTGCTCTCTTTGAATCGATCACCTCTCTTATATGTGTCTTCTCTATTTATAATACTTTGAGTCCTACTTTATCTTATATTATTGATTCTCCTAGATTCTCGCTTCTTGACTTTATCCCGTATCCTCCGATGTCCTCAATATCTTTTGCATAGCCTTTATTGGTTTCTTTCTTGATTATTATATGTCTGTATTATGTCATGTACTTGAGATCTACATCTTCAATCTCTCCCTTTTTAGCTTGGCTGGTCACTTGAACTATGCTCCGCTATTTCTTGTGTAGTTTCCTAATCATCGACAACGTAAACCAACAACAAACACAAAACAGCCACAAACCATCGCATAGAGTCATAGAGTCATTGTTCAGATACTCCCCCATAGTCAAACTCCCCCAAAATTAAAACCCCCATTGTTTTCTATAAGAACAGATACTCCCCCATAGTCCAACTCCCCCAGAATTAAAAAACCCCCATTGTTTTCAAAAACAACCGATAATAAAAAACAACCGAACTGAACTTCCGAACTCTCCCCCATTCAAGGGACCATACAACCTAAAAACTTTCATCCTTCAATGCGGCGGAGTATATCCTGCAGTTGACGAATAGCCTCCCGAATCAACCGACGATCTTCAGGTGTCGAACGATCATCTATCGGTGCATCCACTATGATACGAATACGCCCAGTTGCCGGACCATCCAGTGCGACACCCCTTGGTTCCTCTGTCTTCACCTGAGAAGGACGTCGACGACTCTGTCTAACAGTAGACGGTGAAGGAGACTCAGCCTGATGTCCCTGACGCTCACTGATCAGTTTATCCTGAGAAAATTCCAACGGAGCCTGCACACGTTCCGATCGACCAATACCTAGATCATGGCTCATAGATGCCAATGCAAAGATCAGTGACGGAAATGGGAGGTTCGAGTTGCAGATCCCACCAATCCCACGATCCAGAATCCTCTGAAAAATCACTTGGCCGACATTAAAACGAATGCCATGCATAATTTTATAGACCAGCTGAGCCCTTGTCTCATTTATATAACTCTGATTGGTTGTGGGGTACCAATTGTACCCAGACAGTGTGTACAGAGCAGCATGATGAGGCTGAAACTCCTTGCGCCGAACACTGCTCCACTCCCTTCCATATTCTCCCAAGAAAAACACTAGTAAGTCATCCTTAAGCATGTTGTCAATCTCAGCACTCCGAATTGCTTCTTCATTGGTGAGCTCAGTAAAGTTGAAATACTCATTGATCTTTTGAGCTGACACCGTCACAGTCTGCCCACGAACATACACATGTATTTCCTCTTGATCTTTGGTCACACCAGCCGGAAAGTTTGCATAAAATTCCAACACAATTCCCTTCACTTACCCTTCAACCTTTCGCACAGTAAATTCCAGCCCTACATCCTTAATAAGTTTTCCTATCTTCGTTTTGTCTGAACTACCAAACGACATGGGCCTCTGTTCCACTAATTGACAAAGTTTCATAGATTCGTACCTTTCTTCAGACAGCTTGTTGAGAAACCTGAGTGAGACAGGTTTCGATTCATGTATCCTCGAATCAGTAGACATCACCTGGACAGACTCAGGCTCCGATCGCTCCGAAACTACTGACTTCCCTTTCTGACTGCGAGTGAATCGCCGTGTTGTCTTCTTCGTTCGCTTACTCGATTCCTCCAAAGTACTCGCTGCCTCTGCCTTTCGTTTGGAGACGCCTTCAGATTTGTCCCCAAGTTTAGGTAGATCTGTGGGCATGTCAGACGGGTAAATTCCCTCCCAATCCATATCCTCTGGAGCCTTATTTTGCTGCACTCCAAGGTCCAGAATCTACGGCGACTCGCTATTCTCAACCCGACATCCAAGCGAGGGTTCAAGTGTTGCAGCGACGTGTGGAGTGACAGGAGGCTCTTCTGGTTGTACTCCGTTAGGTGCTGCTGACTTTTCATCTTCTTTTGTCGTTTCAACTTCCTGAGGTAGCGGCTTATCCTCGACCAGCGTCTGGATTTCCTCCGGATTCTGCTCATTCTCTTGTTTAGATGAAGAAATTTCTTCGAGTTCTTCAATCTGTGGCGGTGGTGGTGACCGAGCCCTTGGGATTTCTGATGCTCCGGTCCAGACCACCATTCGTTGATCTGCTTGTTCCGTGGGGATAATCTCCTCATCGTCTTCAATCTCCACTATTGTCACCATGATTTTGCGAGGAATGTCAGGAAAAGAACACACAGTTTCGAGAGAGACTTAGCTTCGAACAAAAGAAGAAACTTAGGTTTTGAGAAAGAGAGAAGACTCTTTAAGAGATATCAGAAAATCTTTGAAAAGATTGAACCGTTCGAGTCTCTCTCTTAATGCTTTCCTTGAAACTCGCACCTGCATGTAATTTGAAAAAGTTTTGACAAGACGTTCGCCCTTCCTTCTATTATCCCCATTATTGACACGTTTGTTGTTTTTTTTTCTTAAACTCAAACTTAAGTTTATCAGGCTACAGATCCTGGATCAACCAGACCAAGAGTTGACCTAAGACGCACAAATCGATTATAGTCAAGCGGTTTGGTAAAGATATCTACCACCTGGTCCTCAGTACCCACATGTTGAATGTTCACCACTTGTTTAGCAACCAATTCCCTAATAAAGTGATGTCTGATGTCAATATGTTTCGTTCTTGAATGCCGAACTGGATTTTTCGATATATCTATTGCACTCTTGTTGTCGCACTGTACCAACATTTCCCCTGTATCCAGCGCATAGTCTTTCGCAGTCTGTTGCATCCACATCAGTTGCGTGCAGCAACTCCCTAAGGCAATATATTCTGCTTCAGCGGTAGACAACGAGATTGAATTTTGTTTCTTACTCATCCAAGCTACGAGATTATTCCCTAGAAAAAAACACCCTTCACTCGTGCTCTTTCGATCGTCAACACTCCCAGTCCAATCTGCATCACAAAAACCAGCCAAACTCATGTTAGTATCTCGTGTATAGTACAAACCTAGATTCATTGTTCCTTTGACGTATTTAATAATACGTTTGACCGCCAGCAGGTGTGATTGTTTAGCATTTGCTTGATATCTTGCACAAATCCCCACACTAAGGCACAAATCAGGTCGACTTGCTGTAAGATACAATAGACTTCCAATCATACTCCGATACAGCTTTGGATCTACCGATTCACCTGTACCATCCTTAGTGAGCTTGGTTGTCGTGCTCATCAGAGTTTTGGCTTCTTTAGTTGATTCCATTCCAAACTTTTAGACAAGATTTCTAGCATATGTACTCTGAGTGACATGTATCCCTTTTTCGTTTGATTTATTTGAAATCCCAGGAAGTATTTCAATTCGCCTAACATGCTCATCTCAAATTCTTGTGTCATCTAGTGAACAAACTTCTAGATCAGAGCTTCATTGTTACTGCCAAACACAATATCATCCACGTATATTTGTACGATCATGATTTTCCCTTGTTCGTGCAGTATGAACAAGGTTTGATCAATACTTCCCCTTTGATATCCTTGGTTGGTTAAAAACGTGGTAAGTCTTTCAAACCAGGCCCTNCTCTTTAACTTGTACACGTAGTCTTCTTTACCAACTTCTTCAAATCCCTT
>OVAU01001363.1:0-15148 GCA_900406315.1 Biscutella laevigata subsp. laevigata
TTATTAATAATTTGGTCCATTACAATTAAATCCGTGCATAGTACGGTACTAACCTAGTATTATATTAAACCATAAAATTCCATTAGTTTCGAGAATTTTTTAATAATAAAACTAATATATAATTGAACTGAACCGAAATTTTAATTGGTCTAGTTTGACCTACTTTTTGATTATCGAAATTTGTCGATAACCGAACGAACCGGTCAGCACCGACCCGATTAGCCTACTGCCGTTTTTTATTTATAGGCCGATATTTAAGTTAACAGGCCCATATGGAGCCTGTACTTTAACATAATTATTTAAATGTATTAATTAATTATTTACATATTATCGAGGACAAAGAGAGAGTAACGGTACAATTTTCTCTACACAAGATCCATTTTCAAAATTTCAAAATTAAGAGGCTCCTCCTCCTCCTCCTCCTCTTTCCTCAATCACTCTCAGAAAAAAAAAATCATAAATCCCCATTTAGGAAAGCAAATAGCCCTAATTTTCCCCCTCTCTTCTGGATTTGAATCGGAGGGTTCTTGATTCAGTCTTTTTTCAGTTGGCTCAATCTTTGAAGAATCTGCATCGCTTAGCTGTGGGGTCGGAATTTTTATGATATTGACTAGCAAAAGGTGAAGAATCCATCTGAAGCTTCTTCTTGTTGTTATTGTTTCTTGAAGATGTCGCTTCGTAACCAGAATCGCCCCCCACGCACTCCAAATGCCGTAAGCCTTTTTCTCCTTCTTCTTCTTAAATTAGCGAAAGAAAGGTGTTTTAGGTTCCTGTGATTTTTCATTGTAATGTTCGGAAAATGGATTTCTCCTGATAAATTGATCAAAATATCTGGCTTTACATAATATTCGATTTACAGAAAAAGGAGGGTCTCTCTACTATTCCCATTGATAAGCGAAGGAGAATGGAAACTCAGGGTACTGGAAGAAGACAAGTACTTGCGACAGTCAACAGACAAGATGTTACGGCGAACAGCGATGTGGGAAGCACAGAGGAATGTGGTAAAGTTGAATTTACAAAAGATGAAGTATTGGCTTTGCTTAACGAGAGAGCAAAAGCTGGAAAATTTGATACTAAGGTTTGTTAATTCCGATCCAATTTATCATCCTCCGACATAATAGAAGAATCCTATTGCCGTGAAATGAGATTTCAACTATTTGTTCTTTTGGTTTCCACTGGGGGCACTGCAGGGTAAGATTGAGCAAATGACGGATATTATCAAGAGGTTAAAGGTTTGTGTTAAATGGTTCCAACAAGTGGACGAAACCCATGTTCAGGAGAAGGAAAATATTCGTTCTTCTCTGGAATCTGCAGAGAAAAGATACAATGATAAAGGTGATTCAGTTTTCTGCATACCTTGTCCTCACATCAATTTTTGTACACTGAATATGGACGTGGTTGCTAATTTCTGTTTACTTCTAGAGTTGGATGCAAAGACCAAAGAGGAAGGGCTACAAAAAACTATAGCAGATATGAAGGACAATATAGCGACACTACAGGAAAAGTTCTCAAAAGAGGAGTTGAGTAAGCTGGATGCAATTGAAAATCACAGAACAGAAAAAGTGTGTAGAGTTGCAGCTGAGAAGCTTCAGGTTTCTCTCAGAGAAGAGCTCGACAAAGTGAAAGAAGAGAAAATGGCTGCGGAGCAGAAGGTACATCAGATTTCTTTTCTTTATTGTGTGTTTAATTACTCTTCTTAGCTTTTGGCAAAATCTTTAAGTGGATCTTTATCTTATTTTAGGTCATCTCCCTTGATGATATGTTCAAAAGGCTGCAAGAATACAACACAAGTTTGCAGCAATATAACACCAAACTCCAGGCTGATCTTGAAGCAGTTCGAGAGGCACACACTCGTGCTGAAAAAGAGAAGTCAAGTATACTAGAGAACCTTACTACACTAAGGGGTCACAGCAAAACACTACAAGACCAACTGGCGTCTAGCCGAGTAAACATCCATCATCTAATACAGACATGATTCAAGTTTGTTAGTGATTGCATTGCTTATTAATTGGTTTTTTCTGCTCTTTCTGTGATCAAGGTTTCACAAGACGAAGCTGTTAAACAAAAGGAGTCATTGTTAGTGGAAGTTAAGAACCTCCGGAGTGAGCTCCAACAAGTCCGGGATGATCGTGATCGCTATGTTGTGCAGTCACAAAAGCTGGCTGACGAGATACTGCTGTATAAGGAGAGTGTTGGAAAGTCATCACATGAATTGGACATATTGATAGCAAAATCAGGATCTTTGGAGGTTAGTTCAACCTAGAATTTTTGCCTCTTTGTGTTGTATTCAGTTGGCTGAAAGTAACAATCTTATGCTACAGGAAACATGCTCGTTACAAAAAGAGCGTATAAAAATGTTGGAGCAGGAATTAACTTTTGCTAAAGAAAAGCTTAAGGTCTGGTCTGATCATGTGTATTCTGGATTTGTAATCTGCCTACTTTAGATACTTCAGTTGTTGCTTTAAACTGACATGGTTTATTTGCTTTCTACAGATGGTAGATGAATCTATGTCTCATACTATGACAGAATTTGAGGAGCAAAAACAACGTATGCACGAACTGCAAGATCGCCTTGCAGACACGGAGCATCAACTTTGTGAAGGAGAGTTGTTACGGAAGAAGCTTCATAACACCATTCTTGTAAGAAAATGTATTTTTGCCAACATATTAAGTTTTGGTGGTTTTCTTTATGTAAGCTAAGTAAAACTTTTATTTCAGGAACTAAAAGGAAACATACGAGTGTTCTGCCGAGTACGCCCTTTGCTACAGGATGATGGAGGACGCCAAGAAGCCAGCGTCATTGCCTTTCCCACTGCAACCGAAAGTCTTGGGAGAGGCATTGATGTAGTCCAAAATGGTATATCCAGTGACTCAACTAATACTCTACCCGGATAAAATATTTTTGCCCATCCTAACCATTAATTTGTTTTTCCTGCCTTGTTTTACTACTTGGTGTCTCAGGTAACAAGCATCCTTTCACCTTTGACAAGGTCTTCGACCACGGAGCTTCACAGGAGGAAGTATTCTTTGAAATATCTCAACTTGTACAAAGCGCATTGGATGGCTATAAGGTTTGTTATCGCCCTTATTTTGGATATCTTCTAGATGGAAGCATTGGAATCATGGTTGTGCTTATGCAGTTGTAGCCGACGACTTTATTAAAAGTTAGGCAGGCAACACTTGGACTGACTCCTTTCTATAATCTTTGTGGATACAGGTTTGTATATTTGCATACGGTCAGACAGGTTCTGGTAAAACTTACACCATGATGGGAAAGCCTGAAATGCCAGAACAGAAGGGACTGATCCCTCGATCACTTGAACAGATATTCAAAACCAGTCAGTCTCTTAGTACACAAGGCTGGAAATACAAGATGCAGGTATATATTTTTCCCCAGAATGTTCTAACTCTTGTTCAATGCTATCATTGGTACCATTGTTTTGATTTAAGTTTATTCGTAGGTCTCAATGTTGGAGATCTACAATGAGTCCATCCGAGACTTGCTTACTACAAATCGAACAATTACCATAGAGCCTGTCCGAGCAGAAAGTAGCACCTCTGGAAGACAGTATGCAATCACACATGATGCTAATGGAAACACGCACGTCAGTGACCTTACAATAGTGGATGTATGCAGCGTTGGGAAAATTTCCTCACTCTTGCAGCAGGCTGCTCAGAGCAGGTTTTTCTTGAATTTTGGAATTTTCTGTTCTGTTTATATGTTGGTGTAGACATCATTGAAGTGTTGCATTAGTAGATCTGTATACTACTTTCTTTGGTCTAGGTGATTGCTTATAGTAAAAAATGGCATGGCTATTGAGATTATTGTGTGTGTTGTTCTGTAACAGAAAATCTCAAGCCTAAAGCGTTGTCAATTCTTGTTTTGCAGGTCTGTTGGTAAGACTCATATGAATGAGCAGTCATCAAGGAGTCATTTCGTGTTTACTCTTCGGATTTCTGGTGTAAATGAGGTAAATATCTTGGCCTTTCTAGTTGTATTATTGTGCTGTAGGTTTAATTTCTCACTATTGAAATTCTACTTGAACATCAACTCTTTCTCCTATTCCAGAGCACTGAACAGCAGGTTCAAGGTGTCCTTAACCTGATTGATCTTGCTGGAAGTGAGCGACTCTCAAGAAGTGGAGCAACAGGAGAGCGATTAAAGGAGACACAGGTTTTTGATTTTTCCTTTACAAGTCTTCCAAGCTCTTCCCGTTTGAGTTTTTGCCACTTATCCTCTTATCTTTGTTTCTTTACTGCAACAGGCTATAAACAAAAGCTTGTCAGCTTTGAGTGATGTTATATTCGCATTGGCAAAGAAGGAAGATCATGTTCCTTTCAGAAACTCAAAGCTAACATATCTGCTCCAGGTTAGATTTTGTTTGTATATGCATCCTTAATGAATGTATCTGGATCATTCTAATACAGGAGAATGTTTTTGAACAGCCTTGTTTAGGAGGGGATTCAAAGACTTTAATGTTTGTGAACATATCACCTGATCCATCTTCTACTGGAGAGTCTCTGTGCTCTCTTCGTTTTGCTGCTAGAGTTAATGCATGTGAGATTGGAGTACCTCGCAGACAAACTTCCACAAAACTCATCGACTCTCGCTTAAGTTACGGTTGAGTTTTTATGTTATTTGTATAACAAGGCAATTGTTTAGAGGTATGTAATTGTTTTCCTTACGAACCATTTGTTTCGCCTCTCAATTTGATTGTGAGATGGATCAAAAACTTGCTATCTTGGCAATGTTGTGTGAGAAATTCTCTGTTATTGTTTATTATGGCGGTTTGTGAGTTTCTTGAGTTTTCTTAGGTTATGCAATTGTCTTATAGAAGACAACTAAACAAGTTAATTCTTTGTTTTACATTGTTTAGTTACAAAAAATTTGGAACTGATAAAAGTTCAACTTAACAAGCAGTAAGTACTTAACAAACAAAAAGGCAAAGAACTTGCTTGTAAGTTAGTACAAACTTGAACCTGAACTAATTTTTTTTGTCGTCTAAATATTATAGCAAAACCATAAAAATGTCGGGTAGAATATATTGGTAGGATACTAAGGCGGTGGATAATCGACCCGGCGAACTAAAACGGCGGATAGAAAGAATTCTCGCGAGCTAAAACAGCTGCATAATCGATTATATAAATCAGATATATACCAGAAACAAAAGTTCAAACATCCCGGCAGACAAACTATTACCAAAGATAAAACCAAAAAGAAACAAAAACGAACTAAACAAAGCCTAAACCAAAAGAACGAATCCATACAAATTTATATTTTGTAACATAGTTCGGGTAACACCTAAATAAAATCGACTCGAAATTCTCTTTTTTGGTCAGCAACCGAACCTGAGTAAAAAATTGAAGTTAGACCTAAATATTCAACATTTATTAATATTTCAAATATGTAACATATTTTAATGTTTAATATTAAAATTTTGATTATTAGTATTATGTTTTTTTGTCAACTTTTGTGGGCCACAAAGGGCTAGCCAACCCACTAATTCAAACTCTCATAAATAAGAGGAGCAAATGCTCTCACGGGGACTCGAAACCCCGACCTGGTAACTAGTGATGTCAAATGTTTTATCACTGGACTAACGTCACTTGTTTTATTAGTACTAGGAGAATACCCGCGCGATGCGCGGGCCTTTTTCGGTTTTGTACTTTTCTATTTTTTTTATATAGTATTTTATATTATCTAAACTGGGTGTTTATAATATATTAAAATTGATCTAACAATCATTTTATTCAGAAATGTTTTTGAAATTTTTGTAGTTATTTTCTTCATTGTCTTCTATTTATCTAAACCGGGTGTTTATAATATATTACTTTGTTCTTTACAAATAGTCTGCACAAGTTTGTCTCACATACATACATCAAACATTTTTTCAACTATGGTTAAAACAAAAAAAGTAATGTAGTTATTCGATACCAACCTAACTGGGTTTTCCTTTGTTCTTTAAATTCATCATTTTGGTCTTCGAAATGTTTGTCTCTTCTTGCCGATCCTACAAAATAACATTGTATTTAGTTCATGTTAGAATTTATGGGCACAATCAAATCCATCTCTTTCTATGGTGACACGTGTTTTACAACAAAGATTCATATAAATTGCTTTAACCCAAGAAATTTGATTATCAAATTCACTTCAAAATGTGAAACTCGATGCATTCATATCATAAAATTACTCTACATTTTAATGTGAAAAGGGCATTTTATTTATGATAACGTTTGATTCCAGAACATTGACAAAATTTCCAATTTTAAGGATCCTAAGAAAAATTGTTTAATTGTTCTATGTAAAATTTAAGGAATCTCATTCCCAAGTTCTATCTTTTATTCAAAGACAAAAGTATGCAAAAAAGTCACACGATGAGGTCAGTTATTTCTCCCCATTGATGCATTGTGGGTATCTCCAAGTAGTAATTTTGCAGCCTCGTCAAGGAAGATGATCCTAGTCTAAAACAGTTGGATATTGTTAGAGTATAATGTAATCGTGTATATCTCACTTACCATCTTTGGAACCTCTCTGTCTATATAAACAGAGATTACCACTAATAATAAGATAAGCAATTCAACATCTAATATGGTATCGGAGCTTAGGGTTTTAAACCTAATTGCTTGAACCTATTCTAGCTGTTGTGCTTTCTTCCTCCCCACCGTCTCTTTTCTTCTTCTTCTTCTACCTCTTCTCCTTCTTCATCTGTGTTTATCTCGACTTGTTCATCACATCGTCTTTTCTCCGTTTACAAAAACGAACCACCAAATTTTTCCTTTGTTTTAATCTCTGCTTCTCTCGCTTCTCATCATGTCAGATTCAACTGCATCACGTACCACTGTGTTCAACTCTAATGATCCCCAGAGCACTCTACTAACGGTGAATATGTCGAGTGTGATAAAACTCACAAACGTGAACTACCTCATGTGGCGCAGACAGGTGCGAGCGCTGCTTGAAGGTCACGAGTTGCAGCAGTTCATTGATGCTGCTGCATCAATCCCATCTCCCACAGTGTCTGTTGACGGAGCTGAGTCTCCAAATCCCGCGTACGCTCCTTGGAAACGACAAGATCGTCTTCTGTTCAGTGCGATTCTTGGCGCGATCTCTCAATTCGTGCAGTCGATTGTCTCAACTGCTTCCACAACCAAGGAGGTTTGGGATTCTCTTGCTGCTGCGTTTGGGAATCCGACGAGAGGACACATCAGACAATTGAAGTTTCAGCTTCGTACCTGCGTCAAAGGAAACAAACCTATCTCTGAGTATTTGCGGACGATGAAGGCAAAGGCGGATGACCTTGCACTATTGGGCAAACCAATTGATTCTGAAGATTTTACAGAGCAAGTTCTCGCTGGCCTTACAGAGGAATACAAACCTGAAGTGGATGCGATCAATGGGCGTGACAATCCGATCAGATACACAGAGTTATACGAGCGTCTGCTGAACCGTGAGGCTATGATCCAGTGCAATGAGGCGAATGTCACTGCTGCTGCTGCAACACCCATTGTCGCTCATGCTACTGACGCTCGATCACGTCCACAACAACAACAACAGCAACGCCATCAGTCAACGTATTCAAACAACCGTCAGCCGTCGTCTCAATACCGCCCACCTTTCAACAACAATACCAACTCACAGCAACGTTTCTCGAAGCCGTATCTTGGTCGCTGCCAAGCATGTGGTATTCAAGGCCATAGCGCCAAGTTCTGTCCAGATTTTCGCATTGTTCGTGGCTCCAACATCAACTCATCGTCCTGGACGCCACAGCAACACCAACAACCTTGATCGAACCACCAGATCACTGCTCCACCCCGAGCTAATCCTGCGACCATGTCGGACTCGAGCACCTGGCTTCTTGACTCTGGCGCGTCGCGTCACCTGACAGCAGACTTGGTAAATCTCTCTATTCATGGTCCGTATGGTGGTGGTGAGGATGTCATGCTCGGCGATGGCTCAGCTCTCCCCATCACCCACACTGGTTCTTTCACTTCTTACTCTTACTCACGTCCATTCTTCTTCAGAGATGTTTTATGTGTCCCATCCCTAAACAAGAATTTACTATCTGTTTTCCAATTGTGTAAAACTAATAGTGTTGCTGTCACTTTCACTCCCACGTACTTTCAGGTGAGAGATCTCGAGACGGGGGTTCTTCGTCTGGAAGGCAAACCCAAGGATGGTACCTATGAGTGGCCGTCTTCATCTCTAGTTTCCAGACCTTCGCTTGCATTTGCTTCCTCTGTTAAAGCTACTTTATCTGATTGGCATTCTCGCTTAGGACATCCTGCTTCCCATGTTTTGCATAAGATAGTTTCTCAGTTTCAATTACCCACTTCTTCGAATGCGTTTGTCTCTAATCATTGCAATGCATGTTCTATTAATAAAGTTCACAAATTACCATTTTCTGCTTCTACTTTACAATAGCATCACCCTTTGGATATTGTCTTCTCTGATGTCTGGACTTCTCCTGTTATGTCTGTTGATGGCTACAAGTATTACATTATCTTTGTTGATCATTTCACTCGTTACACTTGGTTGTATCCTTTAAAACTTAAATCGCAGGTCTTCACCGTTTTTGGTACGTTTAAAGTATTGGTTGAAAATCAATTTCAATCTAAACTTAAGACGTTGTACTCTGATAACGGTGGAGAATTTGTAGGTTTTCGCACGTTCTTGGCAACTCATGGCATCTCACATATGACTAGTCCTCCACATACGCCGGAACACAACGGTGTTGCTGAACGCAAACACAGGCACATAGTGGAGACGGGTCTTGCTCTCATGTCGCATGCATCCGTTCCCAAGTCATACTGGACGTATGAGTTTGCCACTGCAGTCTATCTCATTAATCGGTTACCTACTCCAACTCTGTCTTTCAAATCTCCACTTCAGACGTTGTATAACGTTAAACCGAATTTTCAGAAATTAAAGATTTTTGGATGTCTATGTTTTCCGTGGTTGCGTCCGTATACTTCGCATAAGCTTGATGATAGATCTACGCCATGCATTTTCATTGGTTATTCGATGTCACAACATTCTTACCTTTGTCTTGACAGGTCGACTTCACGCATTTACACTTCTAGGCATGTAGTATTTCATGAATCTGTATTTCCATTTGTTGTCTCCACCCCTATTTCTCTTGCAGATACTTCTGATAAGGACTATGCTCAAACCTCTACGGTCTCGTCTGTACCATTCAAGACTGCTTCTCAAGCTCCATTACTGCCAACTCCGTCGCCAGTACCTGTCCCCTCATCGTCGACCTCAGCACCATCGGTCTCTCTTACACCAGAACCTTGCTCGTCGACGACTACAACACATGCGCAATCAGTTACACCACCACCACCGGTACCTGCAGCTGAGACATCGTCACCTGCAGCGCCATCTCCGGAGCCAGTACCAGCTCTGCTCCCGTCGACGTCGGTTGTTCCAGCTCGAGTCAGTTAACGTCCTCGCAAACCAGTGCAGCGACTTAATCTACATGCAGTTGTTCCCAATCCCCCACCTCACTTGATACCACGAAGTGTTGCTTCAGCACTCTCACAGCCACATTGGCGCAAAGCCATGACAGAGGAGATTAATTCTCAACTTAAAAATCACACATGGGATCTTGTTGACGTACCTGATGTTTCTAATATTGTAGGGAGCAAATGGATCTTCACGATCAAACGTCAACCTGATGGCACTATAGAACGCTACAAAGCAAGATTTGTCGCTAAGGGCTACACTCAGCGTCCAGACCTGGATTACCATGAGACCTTCAGTCCAGTGGTAAAACCAGCAACGATTCGTACGGTACTCAGCTTGGCGGTGTCTCGTGGCTGGTCGATGCTTCAATTAGACGTCAACAATGCATTTCTTCAGGGGCACCTCAAAGAGGATGTCTATATGGAGCAACCTCAGGGGTTCGTTGATAAAGACCGCCCACGAGCCGTATGCAAGCTACGCAGAGCAGTCTATGGTCTCAAACAGGCACCCAGAGCTTGGTACAACGAGCTGAGTCAATTCCTTCTCAGCTCCGGGTTTCGCAATTCTGTTGCAGATGCTTCCCTCTTCACGTTTCACCAAAAGGGTATCACCATGTACATGCTTATCTATGTCGATGATATCATCATCACAGGCAATGATGCCTCCACCATATCCCGGTTTATCGCTTCTCTATCTCAACGTTTTTCTCTTAAGGATTTAGGTGATTTATCTTTCTTTTTGGGAATTGAAGTCACTCGAACTTTGCAGGGTCTTCACGTGAGTCAGCAGCGCTACATTGCTGATCTCCTCGACAAGACCAACATGACTGCAGCCAAGTCCGTCTCAACTCCGATGTTTCCAAACACCGCGCTTACTCTCTCCTCGGGCGATCCTCTGCCGGATCCGACCGGGTACCGCATGGTAGTTGGGAGCTTGCAATACTTGTCGCTTACCCGTCCAGATATATCCTTCGCAGTGAACAAGTTATCCCAGTTCATGCATCGCCCAACGACGGAGCATTGGTCCGCTGCCAAACGCGTTCTCCGCTTCCTCTCAGGTACGATATCCCACGGTTTATATTTCTCCTCGACTAATCCTCCTGTTCTTCATGCCTTTACAGATGCGGATTGGGCGGGAAACAAGGACGACTACACCTCCACCGGAGCATACATTGTCTATCTCGGCAAGCACCCCGTTGCATGGTCCTCCAAGAAGCAAACAAGAGTCTCTCGATCGTCCACAGAAGCGGAGTACCACGCCATTGCTTCCACTGCTGCGGAAGTTTGTTGGATCTCAGCTCTTCTTCAAGAACTAGGCGTGAACTAGACCACAACAACGGTGATATATTGCGACAACATTAACGCTACTTACCTTGCTGCCAACCCTGTTTTTCACTCAAGGATGAAGCACATTGGGTTGGACTATCACTTTGTTCGTCAGTTTGTGCAGCAAGGCAGCTTGCGAGTCGCCCACGTAACTTCTGCAGATCAGCTTGCTGATGCACTCACCAAGCCCCTCTCTCGAGCACGATTTCAGATTCTTTCGGACAAGATCAGACTCTCATCCGGCCGTCCGTCTTGAGGGGACGTGTTAGAGTATAATGTAATTATAGTAAATAGGAATCGTGTATATCTCACTTACCATCTTTGGAACCTCTCTGTCTATATAAACAGAGGTTACCACTAATAATAAGATAAGCAATTCAGCATCTAATAGATACATTCCCACAATACATGTGGACTCTGTTAAGGAGCTTAACTTTGTTAACGAATCTACAAAATCTTTTTGGTTCTTTTCCGTTGTTGATCTCTGCTCTCCTTTAGTCCTCCTCATCATGGTTATTCTGCCAGTTCTTGTAATTTTTCCGGACCAAATGTGGCTATTAGTTCCATCGAGACAAAACCTTCACAAGATCTTGCCTCCTTTTCTTCTTCTTCCTCTTTGAGTCCGCATGTGAAATTGCCTCGGTTTCTGCTTCTTACTCTTCCTCAAGTTGAAGATTATCTCCTTCGAGGTCGTTCAGTTCCAACACACCTGATATTTCGGCTTCTGCAGTCCCACTTTCAATACGCAACCTGTGGAATCTACTTGTGGCCAAATTTTTTTCTTTTGAGAAATCAACTTCTCCATCTCTTGTAGCCTCTTCATGGTTTCTTCAATCTCATGCTCTTCTTTTTCGAACTCCAAGTTAGATTTTCCTGTTTCAATTGTAAATTTTCCTTTTTAGATTTAAGGACTTCACTTCTGCTGCTATTCTCCTAGCTTCTTTGAAATGTCTCGTTGAGGCAGTCACTTTCTTCTTTACTTCAAGCCTTGGCATGCTTTTCTCCATGGTCATTATTTTATCCATGAAAAATGTAACATTCTGTTGAATGATCGACTTTCTAGAAGATAATTCCTGAAGCCAAGAAGAAGACATTGAAAAGGGCTTATACAAAATCTTAAAACTAACATTATACACTGAAATTGCAACATAACATTTACTGGCTCTAGAACAGAAGGTAGTTCTCGTTTGATCCTTTCTACCGATATGAATTGGACTTTTTGGCATGAAGATGGATGGATTCTTCTTTTAACAGCTCTTCAAAGAAGTGTAGGTGACAAAATATAAGAAAGAAGCTATAAGAAGAAGATTAATCAATCGACGGAGCAATAGAGCTATGGGTAAGAATGATGGATTAAATAAGAAAATTTTACAAAGAAATTAACCGAAGAAAACAAATGAGGAAGATGGATCGATGGTTAAGAGAAGATTAACAACAACAAAATTTAATAAGGAAGAGGGATCGATGCATATCGAAGGAGAAGAGATGAACATATATTAAAGAGATCGCTTTCTATTTTGATGATGTGTCGAGCAGGTGTCATCACGAGAATTGCTGACGTGTCATCATGAGGATTCACGGCTTTTCCCATTATATAATAGATTATTTTTAATTCTCAATTTTGTGTTTATTTTATATATTGTTGTGATATTGTTCATAAATATTATTACATATTTGGATTTATTAATATTTCTAACTAATACTTTTAAATATTTTAATTGAAATTCATCTAATAAAACTTGAAAAGATATAAAGTGTTTCAATACACAAGTTGAATTCGAAAAGAATTGAATCCAGCATGGAAATAAAACGCTTTATTTTACATTTTTTAACTCAAATATCATAAATTTAATGAGAAGAACCAAGCTCCCAAATCCAAATATTACAAAACCTAAAGACATCAAAATCACTCAAAAGGAAAAGTAAAATACAAAAGAAAAAAAAAACAACAATCAACATATCAAGCAATGAATCTAAGTGAAGTAAACCGGACACCGTTTATGGTTAAACTTAGACAAGATCAAACCATCTCTTCCAACCACAATATCACAATTAGCATGCATCCTATGATGCTTACTAATCCAAGTAGACAACTTAAACCTTATAGTCGAAACTATATCAAGCCTAAACTCCACAGTTCCTCGAGCTCTATCGTTTGTAAACTCAGTCCAACGTTTACTATTCACCGTTAAAGAAGCTCCGGTAAGTGTCCCAGTCACAATAGTTGTATTCGTCGGTTGTTGAAAAAACGGACTTAACAAAGGACTAGAACCAACACGTTGATCTTTGTAATAAATGAAACCATCCATTGAATCAAAGTAAACACCCATGTGTTGATTAGGGTTAAGTATAGTTACATTGAAAGCAATTCTTGCGTTTTCGAATCCATTTGGTTGATCTAGACCTTGGACTACGAAGTCTTGGATATGGAAACGAGGTCGATGAGGACGTAGACTGAGCCAGAGAATGAAAGCAATGATGCCTATAAAGAACAAAACGAGTAGAAACATTGCGCAGATGAATTTGGAGATTCTTGTTGAGAGACTTTCTTTGACTCGATGTGCGTAGTAGCTAGCTGAATGGTGACGTTTTATGGGTTGGGATTGAGTCGGAGTGGACCGGATGGGGATGGCTGTTCGGTCTGGTGTCATTATTGTGTGTGTTTGATGTGAGAGGTTGAGGAAAGTGTGGAGTTTAGGAGTTATGTATGAAGAAGAAAGTGGATAGTTCTTGAAGTGTTTGGAGAAGCAAGGAATCAGATTACGTAAAGTGAACACATTGTATTGGAAACTTGTGTTTTTTTTTTCTATTGTATTTTTTATGATTTGTTTGGAGAATCATATAAAGTTTATGAATACAGCCTATATAAACTGTTATATTTAATTTTTAGCTTAACACAAACTCTCGTAACAAGTGAAGTTGGTACAGTGGTAAAACATATGTCATTATTGTTTAACCCATAAAAGTTGACCAAAAAAAAAAACTTAACATGTATTTTATATTACTTTTTTAGAGAAATTAGAATTGGAGTTCACACATATATTTTATTTTAAAATTAACATTAATTTTATTTTGAAATTAACATTAATTTATTATTTAAAATTAATATTAATTTATTATTTGAAATTAATATAAAGATAGTGAATAATATTTTCTAAGTTAAAATTTCATTAGGATTTTTTTTAGTTTAGAAAAAAAAGTTAAGATTTATAAACGTGGGATCAAAGAAGAAGTTATTAAGAATATTGTTTTATTTAGAATATTTATTTGTATTTAATTGATTAGTTTATATATATATATGTTATTGATAGTATAAATATATATATTCTTTTTAACTTGTTAAGTGACAAATGAATAGAATTTTTATAAGTAAATAAATTATGTTTTAATATAATAGATACTAGAGTTGTATCCGCGCTATGCGCGTGTTTATTTTTATTTTGTATTTAACATTACGGTTAACACTTAATATTATGAAAATAATAGTATATAGCCTTTAAATTATATATGTTATTAATTTGATTTTAAATTTATATGGGAAATTGAGTAAATTTAATTAGATAATGTTAAAATTTGTATTAGTTGTAAAAATATTGGTTGCATTCATACTACTTTAACATAACTATTTATGTTATTAACTAATATTCACATTTTGTTAATTGAAAGTAAATTTATTTGATGGAATTTGTAATGCAATAAATTTTAGATTTTGAAATATGATTAATATTCTTTAATTTTATTAGTATTTTATCCAAAAAAACATTAGTTAAAGTTTATAATCGAATAATTTCAGATTTTGAAATTCATAATCCAATAAATTTTATATATTGAAATATGATGTAAAATATTAGACGTGGAAAAATATAAAAACATATAAACATATAAAAATGATAATTAGATAAAGACATATAATTAGAATATTTTGTTATGCATTAAAGCATATTCTTTTTTAACCATATCTACTAAATCGAATTATATGTTTGTTTAACATTATTTCTATTTAAAAACTTTGATTAAATCGAAATCTTTTCCTAAAATCTTGGAAATTAAATCAAAATATATTTCTATTTAAAACTTTTGGACGTATAATGTTTTTATTTAATATCTTTTTTTTTTAATATCTTTTTTTTTTTGTCGGCAGAGAAACTCTAGCTTAGGCTATGGTGGCCTAGCCCCAGCTTGGAAGTACAGAGTTGAGGTAGATGTAGTTGTGGTCAAAGTGGCGAACTCCTCTAGCTAATGTATCCGCAATCTGGTTCTGTTGTCTGGAGATTTTGAAATGCTGGCATGTACTGAACAACCGTCGCAGTCGATTTATCTCGGCCACCTCCTCTCGAAAAGCTGGCCACTCCCAGGGTTG